>JAHZNJ010000001.1:0-10040 GCA_027744475.1 Lepidocyrtus cf. sotoi NNG-2020
TACAAAATAGCAATAATAGTAATTTGCTTTTGCTTTAAAATCCGAAAAAGCAAAGCCACAATAGGGATGCCATGTCATCATGCCATGCCGTGGATGTACCTCTTTTTACCTACAAAAAAACCAACCACTGAGACAACCAAGGTTATCTATCATCAAATAAAATGGTTCTACGAAACACGAAACGAAACATTCCTTCCGTTTTTTCTGGCATGTGGTATTTAAAAGGGCATGAATAAGGTACAAGGGAAAAAGGTAAGCTACGTATATTTAACAAAACAATGATTGGTTGGTAAAAGATAGAAAGAAGAAAGAAAGAAGGACCAACCTGGTTAGTGAATGAGATTGACAACACGTGATTAGCGAGTCTGCTGTTGATGTGGTGGGGAGCGCGAGCACCTCACCCAAGAAGAAGGATACAGCTCAGGTTTGTTGACAATAATTGTTGATGGCGGGTAATAGAATAGCTCTGCACACACACACACGGATGGATCCAGTAACGAACGAACTCAACAGAACGTTGTCTTTAAATACCGCACCGCAGCAATACTGGCCAGCTACCTTCAGTCAAGAAGACAAGACATTTCTTCGGAAAAGACACGGCACACTACTCAAACGAGGAACAGGATGATTGATTGATACGTATTTACTGCGGCCACTTAAAAGTTTTTTTATTTAGTATTTTTGGATGTTAAACTTCAAATTGATTATCAGTCATTACTAGCCATTTAGCTGTAATTTTTGTGAAACATCGACAATTTAAACGATGTCCGAAGAAGATGATTGGGTAGAGAATTTTTCACAATTTTCTTGGAATTGAAATTTTCTTTTTTCTTCTCAAAATTGATTGTCTATTTTCTTGTTTTTTAAATGTGTCCTTGTCCTGTGATGATTGACAAGTGACCAATAATGTAAAACTGGTAATTACACCGGAGGAGGCATTTTCCTTAACAACTTTCTTTTAACTGTCTCTATTTTTTTACTGATTGAATGTCGTGCTGATAAAATACACACAAACTCCAAAGTTATTGTCCAGGAAAGTTCGGGAAATAGTAGTAGTAACAGTAAGAAAACAGATAAAAATAACCGCCACCAGTTGCAAATAGCATTCCTCTCTGCTGCAGCGCGCTGCTCTGCACGCACGACCAAAGAATAACAATAAATATTATCTAAACTCTTCTCCTCACCAGAAACGACCACACCGTCGTTAAATTCGCTGTAATAGTTTTTCTGTATACTAATCTCCCAGTTCAATTTCAGATAATGGGGAAATTTGCAAGAAAACTAGCAACGACCACACCGTCGTTAAATTCGCTGTAATAGTTTTTCTGTATACTAATCTCCCAGTTCAATTTCAGATAATGGGGAAATTTGCAAGAAAACTTTTTCCCCACGCCACTCCACGTTGTTGAATAGGACAGCAGCAGCAGCAGCAGTAAAATGAAAATGAAGAGCAAAAATTTTCTATGATCCGGCCAGTCCTATGGACTCATAACAACTGTGAATCCGTATTGATGTTACTCTGGCATTTGTACTTACTTCCTTCTAACACACACACGCCAACAACCACCAACACCATTTCATTCACAACAACAAACTCCGAGGGATCGGAATGCAGTATATGAGAAGCAGATAATATATGTTACATGCCAAAAGGAAGAAGGAACGAAAGCAAAGTAGCTTTAAAGCAAAGAAGGAAAACGTTCCTCGTTTGCGTTTGGTTCCTTCGTTTTTCGAAGTTGCTTCTTCTCTTCCTCACTCACTCTCCGCTTCTGTTGGCTGCCGTTGCTGAGGTTGAGTGTGTAGGTCTACCAAGTAAAGGAAGCAAAAGCAAAGCAATTCTTCTCTTACAAATTCACCTAAAGCAAGTAAGCAAGCTGCTGCTGTTGCTGCTATGCTCCCACTTCACACTACCACCACCACATCCACTTTTCCACCAACAAACTGAACTGATTCCCCACCAAGCGTTTTACTCATTTTTTTATAACAAGAATTTTCCTAGAGAGGAGAGCTTGACTACAGCAGAATAAAGCTGGGCATTACTAAATTGAGCCTTTTACACTCATTCATCGGTTTTTGCTGCTGTTGCTGAGCTGCAGTGAAAGGATAGAGTTCAGCAGCAGCAGAAGAGAAAACACCATACCACTGTTGCTGATAAAGCTTATCATAATCACTGTACCAAAAGGATTCCCATCACATTATGTTTTCCTCTATCTTTTAAACCAATCCTTCATCTTATATGATTCTCACTTTTACATGACTGTAAATGGGATGTGAAGCAAAGCCAAAAAGAAAGAAACAAGAGTGGAAAGTTAGAAACCCAGCTAAAAAAATACATATGCAATCTTTTATTCTACACTTACCAAACCAAAGTTAAAGCTTCTGTGTAATAATCACAATTTATTCCAATGGTGCACAGGAAGTACTATTTAATGCCATGCAACGCAACGTAACGAAACGAAACATTATCCTCTATTGCATTTGCTATTCCACGAAAACGCTCTCCTTGGCATTGCAAAAAATGTGTTGTGGGAGCAATATAACTTCTCCTCCACCACTGCCGATGCGATTCTGCTGCTGAAGAAAAATAGGACATTTTATCATTAAATGATGATATGGATATGATGATAGCAGCAAACTGTGTGGTGGTGTGGTGTGTGGTATTCGCTATGTGGACTGTGGAGTGGAAAGACAGTAAAAAACTTTTATCAGTAGCAGCAATAATGCAATGCCAGCAATAGAAATATTAAATGCTATATATGGACGTTTTTATTTTTTATATTTTTTATTGAAGCCATAATATCAAGTATCGAGTATTCAGTATTTGGTTTTAGGATACTGTGGAAGAAGAAGAAAAGAAAAAAACTTTTCTTTTTCTTCTTCTTTTCTTACTTGAAACTGTATCCCTACCAGTGCAATATTCCTCTTCCAGTAGCAAAGCTTTGTTTGAAGATGTTGGCGATTCTACTTTCAGAACAAAGGAGAGAAAGTAAAAAAGACTTGAGGAGGAAAGGAATCAGCTTTCTTTAAGTGAGTCTCCTTCTTCCTTACCAACAACGAAGCCACTAAAAATAAAAGGGAAAGTTAGAAAAAAAATTCACTGCTGCTGTTTTTTTTTGTGTTGGTATCTGAATATTTTCTTGTTCAGAAGAGGCAAAGAAAGCAATACATGAAATAAAAGAAGCAGGCAATAAACTGCCTTCTCGATAACATGCATAGGTATTATTAGAATAGAGAGAGAGAGAGAGAGAAAAAAAATTGTAATTGGAGACCACCGCTATAAGCTGGTACTGGTAAGCATTCATTTCAAAAGCACGCACGCCCCCACATCGCATCGGTCACTCGTCGTCGTTGCCGCCAGTTTCTTGGGCTTATGTTGCTGAATACAAATGAGGTAATACAATACAAACCGATGCCGATGAGGACGACGAAGGCTTATACAGTTTGTCCTTTCGTCGTCAATTTTTTTATGAATTCTTTATTGTCTCCGTATATAAAGTATGTATGCATGCATGACAGTTAATTGTAACATTTAGTCACTATTACTTATTTAAGGATAATTATGTAATAACAGTTACCAGAAGAAAAGTAAAGCTAAAACTTCAAGAGAAAATCATATAGAATCAAAAACCAAAGTAGTTGTCTTTGGAAAATCATAGAGATTACGTAATTGCTGGAATTGCCATGTCCTGATAGTTAGTTTAACTTCCTTTTTCGTAATGATAGCGTCAATTATGGTATTATTTGTACAAATAGTACAAAGCCTTTCAATTTTTAGCTTCGAGAAAGCATTATTACGTTTTCCCTAAAGGATTTCATTGGATGAGCAGAGAAACCAAAAAAAACTTTAGATAAAATGTGATAAAGCGGGTTTCAAATAGGATGAAAGTACTTCTATGCTGCTGAAGATAATATTGCTACCCTTTGTGTACATAAACACCGGGGAAGAGGGTCACTCGATTATTTTTACGAAAAAAAGTGAACTAACATCCCAACAACAATGACAAAAGCAAACCTAACTTCATCCGCGGTGGTGGTGGTGTGGTGTTCTTTTTCTTCTCCTTGTATGGCAGCATTTTTTGTCTTCCTATGAAAAAAAATTTTTTTCTTCTTCTTCTTCTTCAGCCAGTTGCTTCGGCTTCCACCAACTGCTGTTGATACTGCTGTCGACTCGACTTTCTTACAAAAAAAACTAGAGAAAGAAATTGAGAAGAAAAAGAAGAGAAAGTATTTTTTCTCCTCTGCTTCTTTATCCCCACAATTCTTCATTTTCTCTCTTTTTTCTGTTTACTTTTGCTTTTCTTCTTCTTCTTCATCCCAACAACAATGACAAAAGCAAACCTAACTTCATCCGCGGTGGTGGTGGTGCGGTGTTCTTTTTCTTCTTCTTGTATGGCAGCATTTTTTGTCTTTCTATGAAAAAAATCTTTTTCTTCTTCTTCAGCCAGTTGCTTCGGCTTCCACCAACTGCTGTTGATATTGCTGTCGACTCGACTTTCTTTAAGTCCCACAAAAAAACTAGAGAAAGAAATTGAGAAGAAAAAGAAGAGAAAGTATTTTTTCTTCTCTGCTTCTTTATCCCCACAAACCGTTCTTTTTTTCTACATAATATTTTTTTCAAGAAACCGCCGGCGTTCGTGACCATCAGCGACGTTGTCGGGTTTCAGCTTCAGCTTTTTTGTTCTCACATTTAACATAAAAAATATAAGATTGGGATGCATTACTAGTGAGGGAGGAAAATCATTCTTTTTGGTAGTATGAGATACGTAGGCAGCGTAGGAACTTTCACTTTTCTTGCAGAGGAGATCTTGTAAGAAAAAGGAAATAAAAGTATAAGGCCCAAGCTGCTTCAGCTAAAATAAATGCTAGAAGAAGTAAAACTAGAAGAAGAAGAAGAAAGAGTGCTCAAGTGGGAATGCTTAAATAGATGGGTTATGTGTGCGGTACAAATAAATGGTAATTCTGCTGATACAGTTTGGGTCGGTAGTTGGTAGTTGTGAAGGTACAGCTTCATTGAAGGCAGAAGAAGGAGAAAGAAAGAAGCCTTCTTTCTCACTCTCCTCACCATCATCCTGGATTTTCTCCCGTGCTTCTTCTACTGCTGCTGCTGCTGATACTTATCTCAATTTTTTCATCGTCCTTGTTTAAACCACCAAGAAAAACCTTTTTGTCGATTTAGCCCTTTTCTTCTTCCTTTTCCTAGAAAAGCATTTTGTGTATGCAGAAGGTAAAGTCCTCCTCAGCATCATTATGGTTTCCTTCTATTCTATCAAACATGAATCGCATACATTGCATAATATTATTATATTATGTTACCTACTGCCATTCTATTCACTTCTTATATTCTTTTGAATAAACGAACAAACCAACGAGAACGAGACAATAATTTATAACAATTGTACATGGCATAGCATAGCATGGCAAGCAAAGTTAGCAGAGAAAATATACAACAAAACAGTAGAGTTTGAAATGAATGAATGAAAGAAAGTGGACCTGCCTTCGCTGGGTTTGGGTAACTCCACAACTTTCTCTTTCTCTCTCCTTTCTTCCTCCTTCTCCTCCCCTCTTTCATTTCAGTGTGAATTTTTTTAAAAGCCTTATTAATTCATAGAATTTTGCAGTCCGTGGCTGACGTGAGTGCATGGCATGAGATCTGTTCTGTTTTATGTTTTTACTCTGTAGAAGAAGGAACATTTATTGCAAGTCTCACACTCTCTCATAATATCATACATATGTATCACATCTTCATACCATTTTCTTTTCTTACTGTTTTCTTTTAGTAGGGGGAGAAGCAGCAGCACCCTTGCCGTCCTCATCCACGCCACTCTACATAATAAGATGGGAGCTTACTTTTCTTCTTCTTTCTTTTACTTCTCCTTTTTAAACAAAAAGCGATCGAATCCAGGAGGAGGATGGAATATTATTATTATCATGGTGAGTGCGGAGAACTACTTTCTTCTTCTCCTTCTTCTACCATTATCATAGAAGGTTCTTTTCTTTCCTCCTCCACGGTTATTATTTGTATTACAATTTCAACTCAAACCATCATCATCGTAAGCCTTTTCCATTTTCAAGATAAGTTATGAAAATGCAAAAGCACGAGCTATAATGTATAAGTTGGATGGAAGGCTGTTAGCTCCTTTGTAGAAGGTAGATAAAAAATGCTCTAAATAAGAATAGAAAAGGAAAAATTTCTTAGTTTGCTTTTCAAACTCAAACTCATCTTTCCTTTGCGTACATACATTCACCGTACATCGTACACGCACCTCAGTGGAATATCTCCTCAGTCAGTACTTTTTAAATTGTAAAGAAGAAGAAGATTTTTTTTAAAAAAAATGAATCTTGAAAGTGAAGCAGCAAAAAAGACATGCAATACTTGCAAAACATAAAATATGAAACGTTTCTCCTATTTCTTCTTACATAATAATGGCATTCCATTTTGTTTAATATAGAAAGTTTTAGAAGAATGCAACAATACATAATACATCCATCCACATAGCAAAATTTGTCCGCTACTATTCCTTAGGAAAAACATTCAAATCACCATCAAAATAATATATTTTTTACTATGATACAATACTAATACTTATTCCAGAATATAGAATAATTTTTTTTCTTTAAAAAATAGAAAAAAATTCCTTTTTCAGTTTAGTTTCCTTTCTTTCTCCAATCCCACGCTATGCAGGTTCCTTGTTATAATAATAATTCTGAAAAGGAAAAATATCTGCAAGTCTGAAATTTTTTTTTAATGTATGTATATGGTCCTGTCTTTTCGTTTCCTCTTCCCAAAAAACTAACCCGTTCCATTTTTTGGCAGCCCATATCCTATTCTTTCACTTCACTTCAGTCAGTCACTTCACTCACTTTCCTCACTTTACTCACTATGGCTCGTTCATTCGTCCTTTTTCTTCCCAAGTCTTTGACATGACATTAAAAAAAGATGGGATGTGCAGAGTATACTGATATGATATAGTTGAGTTGAGATGAGAGTATAAAGTAACTGCATCAAATATTATATAAGTAATGCAACTCTTCTTCACTCTCACTCTCTCACTCACTCACATCACACATAAAGCAAACATGATATAAACTTGACTCATGTGCTACAACAATTTTTCTTTTTTCCATCTTGTTTATGATGATGATGAGGATGATACAGTAGTGAAACTTCCCTTTGGGTTTGCTGTCTGCTTGGCTTGCTTGATGTGAGTCACTGCGAGCAGAATCCCTCCGTTTTTTCCTCTTCTTTCTTTCTTTCTTTCTTCTCCAGTTCAAGTGAGTTATGTATTTCTTCTGAGGCGAAATGCAAAAATAGGATGTCGTGCTAGTCTGCTCTCTTTTTCTTCTTTCTCTTTCTCTTCTTCTTCTTCTCTTCAGAAGTCTTCATCCGTTAAAATGGCTATTTAGATGGAAATAGTCTGCTTCCTTATTTGGCATAATATGGATGTTTTTCATGATCTAGTTGATAATCTGGAGAATAAAAATGATTTGTATATGAGGAGAATTGGAATAGAAAAAAAACACCGGAGAAAACTTTTAATGTATCTCTTCTGCTGGTCTGTAGAAATTCTCTTCAAAATCCATAATATTATCATGCATAAGAATGTAGCATACGTGTTGTGTGCTGGTGATGGTAATGAGTGGTAGCATAGGCTCAAAACTACACACAAAGACCTTCCTAATGGGCCCTTACTTTGTTCTCTTTGAAGTTTTATTTTTGCCTTCTTGATTTCCATCATCCATAGCTGCTGCTTTTTTGCTAACAAAAATGCACTTAAAAAGTTTTTACTTTTTAAAACATACTTGTTTTTAGGTTCATGATTTGTAGGTAAACCACTCTCACTACTCACGACATGTGTGTGTGTGTTGGAGTGAAGTGTGTGAGTATGAGTAGGATTTAGAATGAGTATTTAGGTATTTTCGTTTTCAAGATGAAAAAACAGGAAAAGAAGCCTTGAAAGTTTTTTTCAAAGAAAGTGAATTAATTTATGAAAAGAGCATCGACATGAAAAAAGTTGTTGATGAATGGATAAGAAGAAATGACGGGCATCGTATTCGCATCCGTGTGGGAGAAAAAAAATTATTTTACTCTTTTTAACTACCCATGCCCAACATTATTATTCCCAATATAACTTCACCGCGCAAGTGGTTTTTTAGTGGTGATAAAAGTATAAAAGTATAAAAGTGAAAGTAAAAGTAAAAAAGCAGGACGGTAAAGAAAATAAAGGTGGAAATGTGTAATCATTCTTTATCCATCTTTCTTACAACTCATCACCGCTAACTAGTCAAGATTAGTAAAAAAGCTGAAAAAGAAGAGAAAAAAGTTTTATATTTTTCTTAAAATGGGGTTTCTTACTCCATCCGATCCCAAAAGAAAAAGAAATTGGGTGAGTGAGACAGGCGGTGAGAGACAGGGACAGGAACAGGCGGGAACACTTTCCCAAAGTGCTGCTGCCGCTGCAGTTAAAGATGCGAAAGGTTAAACGAACTTACTTTTTTTACTTCAGTTTCTTTCCTTCGTTAAGTTTTTGTTATCGTTTTCATCATCTGGCTTTACTGCCTGCTGCTATTATATGATGTAATTTGGTAGAAAGAAGGTAAACATTCATGAACATTTTTTATTCCTACTCTTCTACTTATACGATTAGTAATAGTACTATCTATAAACAAACGGTTTGCTTGTATTATGCTACTTCCCTTGACTCTGTTTACAAAAATACTGGAACTGGAATTAGGCGCTGCAGCCAATAAAGTAATCGTAGGAATCTTCTCTTTATTTATTTTACCTGTGTGCTTCGTATGTGAAAGTAAACTTTAGATCAGCATAGAAGCTTAAAAATTACGTATACTAGCTTGGATCTTTCTTCTAAAGGAAATTGAGAAAAGGAAGAAGGAAACCAGCTTAAGAAAAGAATGCCAACCATTTTAAAGCAGCTCTGGAATTTTTCTGGTTTTTATTGTTGGGAAAGCTAAAAAGCCTTTTTTTCAGTGCCGTGGTAAAATCCGCTTTTACGATGGGTCAGCCCAATTGACTTTCCCGGAGTATTGCTGATGATGGGTTGTATTGTACAGTATTATTGTAGGCTGGAATTTGGAATAGGGGTCCCAGATTGGGTAGTTTAATGTAGTTCGTGTGTTCTTGGTTCTTTTAAAATTTAGAAAAAGGCGCCATTACTAACTGACGCCATTCCCGAAAACGCCACATTCAAAATGACTCCATTCAGAAAGGCACAATTCGTAGGTTGTTTTTTAGTATATAATTTTAACGTATATTTCAATGCGATTTGCTTTCAGTTTGCACCACCCAATAAAAACTCCCGAAACCTGAACTCTGCATGTGGTAGTGGTGATGCAAGAAATCGGGGTTTCTTATATCTTCCAAATAAATTGTTGTAGATGTTATACGGGATGTTGTGTATTGACAGTTCTTACAAATGGCTATATATCTCCCGCTGCGCTGTTGCTCTGCCCATGGTTCCGTTCCGTCCCGTTTTATATTTATTATTTTTTTATTCCCTTATGCAGGTAGAGAACCTTGAAAGGAAAAGGACGATAAATGATGGGGAAGATAAAAAGAAAATACCAGTTTTGGGAAAGGAAGTAAAAAGGGAATTGAAGATTGAAGATGAGCAATGACAAGGCTCTTTGTCAAGAAAGAGAGAAACGGAGTATAGTAACAGAACAGCAGAATTCGTGGTGGAAGGGTAAAAAAGGAAAGTCGAGAGACTGTGATGATGATCATGATAGTTCCAGTTTAGGGATTCGTTTATTTTACGAGATGATATGGTTTGGCGATTGGAGGGATCAGGTGCTGCTTCTACTGCTGCTGTGGAAATACTTCTGTGTAGAAAATACTATTCATAAAATCATAAAACTTCTTCTGTAGAGAGAATGAGGTATAGAAAAAAATATTACGAGGGATTCCCACCACCACCAGCGACGGACGAAGATCCTCTTGAATCTTATCCTCCTTTTTGCCACCAAGTATAAAGACAGATATGTGTAGAGCATTGTCGTCACGAGAGAGAGAGACAGAGAGAAAG
>JAHZNJ010000002.1:0-17124 GCA_027744475.1 Lepidocyrtus cf. sotoi NNG-2020
CATAAAAATATATTTTATTTTTATCGAGAAATAAGACGAACTACTTGAACTTGATCTTTTGTCTTAAGGCGAAAAGAAAACGTTACTTACAATCAAGTTTATATTGAGTTTATCTCAGCAAGAAATATAATTTTCTCTTTAGAGAACTGCAGAGAAATCTGTTTTGGAAATCATTTAAGAAAAAACTCTGTTCAAATTCCAGAATGACTGTGACATTTCAGTTTCCTATTAACAAAATAGGAACCTTCTCAAATATGGCGCGTCATTTTCAGTTAGCGTTGTTCGTAATGTACCTGACCCATAATACAAATTGTGAAGGAGCAACGATACATCTGGAAGAATCCTATAATTTTCCTCAACTCGACCATAATAACCTTCAACAGTATCAATATCAACGGCAGATCAGCCAGTATATGAATAGTCATAATAATCAAGGATATAACCGTGAAGAAAGTTCGAAAAATGACGATTCTATGATTATAAATGAGATACAACAGACTTCGAGATCAAGTGCGAATGCGAGATTTTCTCGGGAGGGAGTAGAACATGGGAAGTCATACGTGGTTACATTGTACCACTGGAATAATCATTTAGGTAAGTTAATGTTTTCATAAATTAACTAAAATCTGTTAATTTAAATATTTTATAATTAAACAAAGCATCTAAATTAAATTTCTGCATTTCTGTTATATTAAACAGGTCGTCCAGTGCCAATGGAATGGTCAGACGAAGACGTGGAAAGCAGGAAATGCAAAGAACTTCCAGAGAAATCCAGAGGAAAAGTGCGATCGGTGAATACGCATGGAAATTGCGTAGTATTGTACGCAAGAGGATCGTGCAGGGGACCTTTCAGAGTATTGAAACCGGGCAGTCCCAGTCATAATCGATTGAGTGATCTCTGCTTCCATAAAAGACCGCTGTCTGCGAGGCCATGTACTGAAGAAGAGAGAAATGATACAAATATTATTTAAACGTAGCATTAGAATAAGATTTTATATATAAATATTTAATGCAAGAAATGTGATTGTTAAAATGGATAGAGCAATTGTTGTCCGTTTTATTAATTTTAGCCTTTTTTTAAAACTAAACTAAGCTATATTTAACTGCAAACATGTTAAGTAGAGATAGAAGTAATGGAGTTCAGGTAATGGGGTGGGGATTGAGCTTAATATTATTTCTGTTTTATTTATAAGCAACCTGTGAACAAAATAGAAAGATGTGGTGGAGCATTTATAAAAGTACACTTATACAAAGGATGTGGAGATGGAAGTATGTAAGCTCTCTACTGTCCTTTATGACTGTAAAACCGTTACCATTTTGAATTTTGTTTAGTTATTATTATTTACATAGATTTCTATTTTTAAAAACGCGATGCACTCGATACACTTATGTATGTATTATAGAAAACATTTACAGTAAATAACAGTAACAGTAACCGCACTAGTATTTTGAACGTCGACTTGATTGTCGTAAAAGGATTTTGGTCTCGTCTCTTTTTAAATATCTATCTATATGTACGTAATTAGTTAAAATTCGCAAATTCTGTTTTCCATTTCTAATTTCAAACAGTGATAAATGCAGTTACGTATGATGTCAGTTTGTATTTAATCGCCCCTATTTATAAACATTTTTTACTGTATTCATTCATTTACTGTAACTTTCTTTCCGATTCTTTACAATTTATAAGAAAAACATTTTAAATACATACTTTTAGTTTTGCTGAGATTCTTTTGTAAATCTTTTGAACCTTACTCATGTCGTGCTATTTTATTTTTATTAATATTAATTTTGTTGGAAGTATTTTTGCTGCATTAATACAGATATGTATTACAAACTCAGTATTATTTATAATTTTATTAATTATACTTTCTTTATTGTTCACATTGTGAATTAATTAAAATTAAAGTCTCATTTTGAAGTTTTAAGACTTAATCCTTTGACTTTATTTAAATTGATAAGCATGTTTCAAATATTATCTTAGGAAAAACCTGGCTCTTACTATTTACTATTTCACTATTTGTTACCTCCCGCATTGATCAAATCGATAATTACATACGTGCTCGAATAAAAAGCACAAAAATGAATTAGCTAAAATTGTAAAGCGGCACAGGCATTTTTATGCAATCTCAGCTCCCACATCATATCACCACCCAAATAACAATATTACAGCAACAAAGAATCTATTGAACTATTGAACAACACGAATGAACCATTTAATCTTGTAATTAACTGCTGCTGTTTTTTCTGCTAATGGGCTATTGTATTGTGCGTTTGTGCACAATATAAATTACATAATCTTACATGTTAATAATGATGATGATGATACAAAGAGAAAAAATCCATTACAACAAAGTTTTCAGATGTTGTTGTTTGTTATCATTATTGCTGTTGATAAGTGATAAATTGTTCATTTGCGGTGTTACATAACAATAAAATAAAGCTACTTTGCCAACAAAAAAAGTTATATCAGAACGAACTATCTAGAAAAAGTGTTATTTCCGCCACGATATTAACCAATTTTCCAATAGATTATCAAAAGCATGGGCTATTGCCAATGCGTTTATGTACGTTTTTAATTTTTAAAATCTATCCACGATTATCAAATAACGCGAACAAAGACAATTAAAATTCATCTCATAAGTCATGTAAAAATCTGTGTTAGAAGGAAGTTAGTGAGCCTTGTCTGGTGGATGCTCTGCGTTGTTGCTCAGGTAAAAGAATCGTGAACTATCCATCATACTGACCAACCGGCAACCATCACACTGACCAAGCTTGAAAATGCACAGCAAGAATAAAATGAAGAAAAAACAAAGTAAGGTTGATTTCATCAACAGTTTTTTACCGATTACTATTACTATTACCGGCTAATGACAAGAATCAGTCAAAAAGCAAAAATGTACTAAAAAACTAGAATCAATAGAAAAACGAATTAATTTATGAAAAATCATTAAATGTTGAATTTAACAAAAAGATATTACTCACTAATTTTTATTAAACAAATTGTACGTTATAGGCTAAAAGCTTTTAATTTAATGAAACTGAAATCCGAAAAATAATGCAAAACTGCTGCTGATTAAGCAACAAAAATTGAGATTGAGCAATAATCAAGGCAAATATTATTTAATGCTTGCGATGCTTTTAGAAGATTCAGAATTCAGAGCCTAACCCATCATTATCATCATCATCTTCGTCATCATTTGTGTTAATACGTGATCCAAATTGCGTGAAAAGTAGGTACAAACAATGCAAATGGTTTACCAAATTTTATTTAATATTCAAAAATAATTGCGCTATTATATTGAACCGTTTAATAATTCAAAAACATTTAAAGCCGTTTGAATGGAATTTTTCCATGTAAATGATTACCGATTACCACATACCATTACCACCATACCACAAGCAAATGAATAGTGGAATGGAAAGGAGAACAATGTTGAATTGAATTGGAGAAAAATTAAAGTAAATTAGATTTTGTTTTATGTCAAGGGTAGCTTTAATGAGGGAAATCTAACAACCGAAGCTCCTCTTGTTAGAGAGTTCTCCTCTTCACGGATTTCATAATTTAATATTATTTTTGATCTAGTAAATAAATACGTTGAAATGAGCTGAGGTAACACAAAACACAATTTAAAAATTTACCTGAAAATTAACATGCTTTGCACTTTTACTTCTTTTTCAACCTTCTTCAATTTAAAAGGTAAAATATGCTTGTAATTAAAGATGCACTTGAGAATTGATTATGAAGTTTTTTTTATTGATGTAGAATTGTTGATCTTCATTATTGATTTTGAATTTTTAATGAATATTATAATTAAAAGTTAAATGACGGCTTTTGCCTTCTTCTTAAAATATAATTAACTTCAAAAACACTATAATAATATAAAAGTGTTTTCCTTCAGAACTAATTTGACACGATGATGAGTGAAGGGTGAGGCAAATAGCTAATAATGGCAAATTGATATTTATTTTTCGTTTTTAAAAGTGTTGTTCGTCTACGTCCCTTCAATGTCCACCCATGACGAATTATTATTATTATTTTTGTGAAGAAGTGACATTCACAGTTCACATATTATCTTTTTAACAACAAGAAGTATTCTTTCTGACAGTAGCCTTTTTAATTACATGTTTATCTATACCTCTGTTATCGTAGTAGTTATCATCATCGATGTCACATTATTTGCAATTACACGGATTTCATAGTAGATCATTGTTGTCCTAAATTAGTTTCGACTGCATGATAAATTATCCTAATAGGAATCATGAATAAGGTAGTTTACTTAATGATACGGCAATGATAAAGATAAGATTCCTGCCATTGCATTAGTTTGCTGTGCGCGATATTGAATCTAATCTATTTACCTCTGTTAATTTTTTCGCTATCTTGCTGCATAGTTAGTTGCATGGCATGTGGCATGTTTCATTACAATGAAATACAGACCAGAATCAATGAATATCCTTTCTTGTTTTTTGCTCTGCTGCGATTCATTGATTCATTGCGTAAGAACAATCATAATAATAATAATATTTTCCTACACGCAATTGATCAGGAGTCCTTCATTTGATTGTTTGAAATTCTGTATCTAATCTACCTACTTACCAAGAAAGTGTTTTAAATAAACTTTTTTAGGATTAATAAATTTTCTACCTGCTGCTGTGGAAGTTTGTATATACCATATATAATATTATTGCAATAACCGATCGAGGCTTATTTTGCTTTCGATGATGATGATAATGATACGAATACTAATTTAAATTTGAAAGTTTATAATAATAAATTGGAGATCGGACCAAAGTTTGCGTATTTTACGACGGTTGGCTATGTTTATGTTGATGGTTGAGTTGTAGTTGATTGCAAACGAGCAAAATGAGATGAGCTTTCCTAGTAAAGTATAAACTGCTCCATATTTTCTCAACAGACAAATCTTACATCATAAATAGCCTAGAGAGAGCAACGAAATGGGAGAAGATTAAATATGGAAATATATTAATGGTGAAGATTGCACATATAGAGATACAACTACAGCACACAGTGCACTTTTTGAAGAGTCTCTTGCATAATGATGAAAAACAATAATAAAAACGGGTTCATTATGCATAAAGATTAGAAGGTATGTAATCTAGCTGAACTAATTTTAAATCGGTTACTACTCTTGTTAAAATCGAAATTGGTGCACAATAATGCATTGCATTCTATTCCATTCTCCTTCTCTACTCTTTGACTGATCTGATCACGAATGATAGATGCACTGCACTGACTCAATTATTTATTGATTTTTTTCTACAACAAAGAAAAGGTATTTTTAATGTGCTATGCAATGCGGCTGCGGCGGCTAGTATAATAGAGCTAAGTTCCATATAATTTTGAAATTAGATGATGCAAAGTTGCGACAAAATAATAATAACATCAGTAATAACCCAGAGCAAAAATGATGAGATGATGATCTACTAAATTAGCTGACGAGGAGAATGACATTTTAGGCAGTACTAAAAAAAGTGAAAAGTAAAAATAAACATTAAACCAAAAAAGCATTTTTGCAATTTTAAGTTTTTGCACGCTACGTATAAGTTCAGCTACGTGTTATTTGATGCGCGATTGCATTATTGCATTTTATGTAGATTTCCATATTTATGACTATATGACTATGATTGATTCAAAAGATATCTATTTTTGATGGAGTTGGAAATGGAATGGGATATTCTGATGATTACGATCATGATCCCTAGCGGATGATGATCTGTCATTGCATTCGAAATTATAAAAATCAAAAGTCAAACTTAATCATTTCAAAATGAAAATATATTTTAGTGCTTAGAGCCATTTTTAGAGCCCATAATATTCCTGATCGATTCTCCCTCATGTCTGTCTGTCCGTCTTTCTGTTTTTCTTTTCTGTTGCTGATGCAATTCTCGATTCGTGTTACTACTTTTTCGTATCGCAAAAAAATTGGCAAAGTATAGTCAAAAAATAAGTCTCTAAGTCCCTATTCCATCTAATTTGTGTCAGTTTTACAATTTTACAAGTAAATATGGTCCTCGTCATTCTCATCATCATCATCGTCCTCCGCGAAGGCCATTAATATAAAAAAGGAGCAAACAAACAATGGCAAAATAAGCAAACTAATTTTTAGGTAGGTACTCTGTACTTTACTTAGGAGAAGAAAAAAATGACAAAGAAGAGAGAATTACGAAATTTCATTCGAAAATTGCTGCACTAGAAGTAAAGTTAAGTTGTGTTGTTAAATGATGGTGGCAAATGCATTTGGCATCTGTCCCCGTTTTGTTTGCTTTTTGTCTTTTTATTTTGTCTACCTGGCTTGGCTTGTCTAACCACCACCATGTGGATCATGAGGAATTTTGAACTCTTTCAAACTCATCATCCACCATCATTTCAATTTCAAAAAAACAAATTCAAAAGTAGTCGAGCAGAAGCAGAAAAACTGGCTATGTTATGTTGATGTGGATTCGGTCGGTCTAAAAATTTGTCATCTTATTAGCAAGAATAACAAATTTTAGCGGAGGATATGGCATAAAAAGCAAAAAATGTAATAGTAATGGGTTTACTTCATACTACTTTTTTGTGTTATGTGAAGCCTTTTACGTTTTTAATGGTGTATAATGTAATGTAGCATACCAGTTCAGTAGAATAATTGAATTGCTTTGTCATTTATTGTCATTTATGATAAATCTATAAGGAATTTAACTATTTGTTTAACCCATTTTGTTCCGCGTGTGAGATTCGAGATATATGCATTTTCTTAAATTGTTTTCAATTCAACCAAATAAATTGAATCATCGTATCGCATCGCACACATAAGAAAAAAATTAAGGAATGAATAAGTGATAAGGAGGTGACTGACATGGACAAGGATGGACATTTAAGCATGTAAATTTTTATTGTTAAATTAAAAAGGGTACCAACCAAACAAACCAACAAAATTTATGCGGTACACGTGTTTTATATTACATTATGAAAAACCATTAAGGTGACTGACATGGACAAGGATGGACATTTAAGCATGTACATTTTTATTGTTAAATTAAAAAGGGTACCAACCAAACAAACCAACAAAATTTATGCGGTACACGTGTTTTATATTACATTATGAAAAACCATTATTATAGTACTAATCTGATAAAAACTTAGTTATTTGAAACTATTACAGTCATCAAATTTACTTTTGTCTTTGTCTTCCCATTTTTAAATTTTAAATGAGAGCTTTTTGACTATGTTTTGCTTTCAAACCTTCAAGGTATGTTCTAAAAGTTCTTTCAGTTCTCACTTTTTTCACTCACAAAATCGTTTAAAAGGATGTGATGTAAAAGATGTTATGTAAAATGTAAAAATTTGTTTGAAAAATTGATAAAATTTGACAAATGAATATTCGCTAGAAAAACAATTTAAAAATGGACAAGACAGGCAGGATGAGCCTTTTTAAGTTTTAGTGACGGATACAAGTGCAAAGTGCAAGCAAGGCTGATCTTGTCACTTTTTGTCATACTGGTCACCCTTCATCTTAATCAAAATCATCGTCATCATCATTTTTTTTATCATGTCTAACACAAAATATCGATAATGAGAAATAAATGTTTGTTAAAATAATGAAACCTACTTGGTCATAAAAAACATAATCTTGAAAACAATTTGCCTTGCTTGCAACAAAAACAGAAAGAAGAAAAGAAAATGATACCCGAGATTACTTTAACAAGGTGTGTAGGTGATGATAAATATGGATGGACTGTGTTCAACAAGTAAGCTTTACAGAAAAGACGTTTGTCATTCATGTCAATATAACAGTCGCCGGTATTTTTTCTACTACCAAAAAATCCACTGAAAAGTATAAAGTGAGCAGAAAAAATGTAAAAAGTCATTGTTCAAGACAGTGTCACAGTTGCATTCACAAATTATACTTTTTAGTAAAAAAATATTTTATTTTTATTTTTTTGCTTTTTCTTGGCATGACTGTGTCGTGATGTGATTTATGAAGTTAAACGTAGTCACGCTTGATATCATTAAAGTCCTCTCAATTCTTTATTAAGGGTCCATTTTAATTTTATAGGCTTAAAAGGTAAAGGTAAAGTAGTAAAAGAAAAGACAGATTGACTTGGCACAGGAGAATCAACAGCAACAGCAGCAAAGTTATATAATAATTCAATGCTTTTTACGCTGCAGTGATGACAATTAGCTTCATCATTTTTCGTAATTGCTGAGCTGACAGTGAACAACGACAACGCAGCAGAAGCGACGTAGTTCTATGAAGCATTTCCCAATTTTTCTTCAGCAAATTGATCCTCCTATCCTGCTCTTTTGCTGATGATGAGGATAAAGGGACTTGGGTGAAGATAGTTAAGAAAGAGCTAGGGAATGAAAATAAAGCATGTTTCGTTAGGGGAAAAAGATGGTGAGTTACTTTACTACCAACGAAAGCGTTATTATTATTCTCTCCCGTTATATTATATAATAGCTGTTTACATTTGAGTAAGTGCTATGATGATCGGTTGCCTTGCTTGCTCTTGCTTTATCGTAGTAGTAATCATCATCATGTGGAAAGGGCAAAGGGGTCAGAGATGTATTTAGGTGCTGTTTAGTTGTTTAAAAACCTCAAGCTGACCAACTGAAGACATCAGTTGCTTGGAAAGCATCGGTCTGATCTGAAGAAGTGTTCTTAGAAAAGTGCGTGGACGTCTGTTTAGATTCTCAAAAAGTGGAATATTTTTTTGTTTTTGTGAGATTTATCTCTGAAGATTTTTTAGACAAAAACATGAAGACTTTGTTGGTAAGTTGAAAGAATAAAAGAATGTTTTGAAAAGATTTCAAGAAAAAGAGGTTTTTGATTTTTCGGAAATATCAGAATATCAAGTTTTTTTTTGTTGTCTATTCCATTTAAATGAATTGCCATAGATTGTCGCTTCCCTCCTCGGAGTAGCTTACGCAGGTGTGGGAACCTTAAGTCCTCAGGAGGAAGCTGAAGCAATCCAACTGTTCGAGAGACTTTGCAGTGGCTATGGAGCCGAGGGACAAGATATCGGTGGCACTTTGGTTTACTGTAAAAGGGGCAATCAAGATAGGCAGGAGACTTTAAGCCACAATGTCAACGTACAAGATAATTCTCGTGCTCCTGCACAAGTTGTTTTTGTTCAGCCACCTCCAGTCCGCTACCAACATAGGGTACTTGTCCAAGGCTCTGCTGGACAAGGTCAACAAACGAAGGTCTACGTCCTTCCACAACAGGCTACTCATGAGTTGACCGCTGACTACAGAGGACAAGCTGCTCAACCCGTTAAGCCCACCGTTTACTTCTTGAAGGGACAGGGCGGAGGTGAATCAAAGCCAAGTTATGGTCCACCACAGCAACAAAACCCTGGGTCTAGTTATGGACCCCCACAACAACAGCAGAACCCAGGTTCTTCTTATGGCCCTCCACCAAGCAATGGTTACAGTGGTTAATAAAGCCTAACTAAAGTTCCTAATTTTTAAATGTAATTAATAACTCGATTTTTGAGGAGTAGTAACTAGCCGGAGTCTTTCCTTCTTTATCTTGTCATCATCAATTATCCTGAAATCAACATTTTCTCAACTTTAATTTTTAGTTTTTGATTGTGTTACTTTTTTATTCTCTTTATCTGCTTCTCTCTGGTCAGTAGAACTATAATAATTAAAATGTTGTATTACGCTGCTCAGTGCTCAAGACTCAAACTTTATTTTTCTTGTTTTGTCGCTAATTTTTATTTAATTTCTAATGCTCCTATTATTTGCAAAAAGTATTATTCTTATCTTATCATTGCGTCAACTCAAACAAGAAAAGCATTTATTTGTCTACTTTTAAGATTTAAATCTGCTTAACGGAGTTTTATAAAAGACAAAGTATTGTTCTTACTTAATTCTTACGAATTTTTCATGATATTGCTGTTCTTCTGTCTTTTTTAATCAATCCCAATATATATTTTAATATGATGAAAAAATAAATCGTCAAAACCTAAGAAATCGAGATTACTTTAATTGAAGAATAATTAATTTGGTCATCTGGTCTGGTAATGTTAATGAGGATGTAAATATTGTAAATGTAAATGAATACATAAATAAACCTAATGCATCATGATGTTCATTGGTTGAAATTGTTGGAAAGGAAAATAGCATATCCCATCAGCTTTTCTGATGATTCATAAATTCATAATTCCTTTTCGCCTTGCATCAATTGCATATTGTTTTACGTTTTTGAATCATTTTAATGTTTATGATAATAATTTAATATGCTCAACATTATAAAAAATGTTTTACCACTGCACTCTGCACTATGCCACTGTCACTGAATGACAGTACGTCATTCTTTTATATAAATTTCCATTGAAAGAAAAATACAATACAAACAAATAGTACCGAGATAGTACATTTCTCAGAGATGACCATTGCATTGACCAACTCTTTTCGACATGCTAATATTGCCAATGCCAATGCATAATTCCTGCTAGGCTGTGAAGAACTGAAGAAGACATAACAAAATGCAACGTTCGAATACTATAAATCACCATCACCACAGACTACAGACAATGCTATAGATTCAATCAGGTAAAGTAGTCTAGGTAACTTATGCTCAACAGCTCAGCATTGAAATTAATTTCCATTGAAATCAATTGCATTTACGAATCGAAGCGTGGACTTTCCAAAAATGAGATTTAGAAAATCTAAATTATACTTTAGAGCAGCAAAAATATCTTGCTAGCCTTGTACAAGTTACTAAAATCAGTGTTGATTAAATTAAAACGAAATAAAGTGGATTTATTACGAAACTATAATTGATATTTAATTTACTAAACGACACAAGTCACCATGATTAGCGCACTGTTACAAAAACAGCTTGAAAATAGCGATAATTCTGAGCCAAAAGCAAAAGCATGCGAAAATGTGGAAATGGAAGATCTCTCATCTGGTCACGGGCAAGGAGCCTCGTCGTCACCCAAGTGGAGCCGCTTGGAAGTCGTGCAGTGTATTGCGACCTTTCTCTCACTCGAAGAACTTAAGGTTGGCGACATTTTTTCTTGATAAAACTTAATTAAAACCAGAAATAAGCTTTGTAATATTTTAAATGAATCTTTACCTTATATTTTATTCCAAACAGACCGTCCGCTTACTTAACCGAACGTGGTTCTTTGGCACTATTCTCGTTTGGAGAAACAGATGTCGCATTGTCCACAGAGATATTATCGGCATACGGAAGTTTCTCTCTACAGCGTCAGCTTCAGTAAAGCTCTTGCCGTACACAGTCCACCAGTGGAGCTTCCAAGGCCAGACGATCCCAAAACTGATGGACGCCGATGAGGGCCACTGCGAGCAAGAACTTATGAAGCCCTTCTGGACTTCCATCAAAATTCTTAGCTTTGACAACTGGACCAAACCTCGATTGAGATACAATTGGAGACAAAGAAGGTATTTGGAGGAGCAAGTTCTGATCAAGACAGCTTCAGTTCATCATCTCATGGACATGTACAAACAATGCACCAACCTTACCAAGATGATTATTCACTTCCCACTTCTTGGAAAGCTAAAAGGAGCGTACATTGGCCCTCTGCAGTTTCCGCAGCTGGAGAAGCTCCAAAGTTTCGAGTTATACTGGGCCGGGGAGCCTTTCAATGAAAATCAACGAGGAGAACGAGGTGCAAATAATGACTTTGAGGCACTCATTCAGGCAAACATTAGGGTTTCTCAGGAGCGTATTAGCTTTCCCAGGCCGGTGGCCGTAAGACATAATCGACGTAGGAGACGAAGAAAAATCAAAACTGGAGGGAGACCACTTGTCATGCGGATCTTAGATCATAGTCCAAACCTGACCTACTTCTCTGTGGATTCAGGGACTTTGATCTCTACGCGAGTGGAAAACTGGGTGGCTTTTATTATGCTCGAGGAAAAAAAGAAGCTTCCAATAGCCCCAAGTATGACCAGACTGAAGATGTCCGTTCCACTAACTGCAGCAATTTGCCAGAAAATGAAAAACATGACGTGGGCACTGAGATCCCTACACCTTCGTATTCTTCCTGGAGATGACTACCGGATTTCAGGAAATGATCTCCATGATCTTATTCAAAAATTCAAAAACACGTTGGAGCACCTTGAGTTAATTTATTTAAGAAGGGACATGTGCAATCGGTTTCCAAACAGCGATAACTTGATTCAGCTTCGATCCATTGAGATGTGGGGGTTCACTGGCTCTTTTGACTTTCTGAAGGAATTGCCAAAGCTTCAACAGGCTATTATTGGAGGATACACTGGCGACGGAAGTTTTCGGAAGGCTCAACAGTATTTTATCAACGATCCTTTACCAAATGTCCAAGTTCAAGTGTTGTCTCAGGAGGATTTCTATCGAAGACTCAACCAGGGTGCCTCCTTCCCTGTAATCTAAACAGGATCCGGTTTATCTCTCTTTCTCTGTGTGTATAGTTCCCAGCACATTTAACATTTGTACTTTCAAATAAAAATAATAATTCTAATTTTCATAAACAAAGTGTCTGGTCCAAGATCCAATCGCAATAAATTCGTAAATCATATTTTGTTATTATTTTAAAAACTTGTGTCGTAGTCTTATTTAATTTGTGCAGGTAATTACTTCCATCAAAATTCATTTTATGAGTATGTCTCAATATGCCCCATAACCGTTATTTAGCGTTTAATCCAAAATCAAATATATTATCTTACTATCTTTACATTAGTTAAGTACCTATACTACTGATCCAACTAGTCAAATAGTTTCTTTACACAATAAAACTTCTTTCAATTGAAATTAACTAGAAAACCTCATCAGAATTATGATTTTAGGCAAATCCAACTCATCTTTATTAAACATATTACGTGTTCACATTTTATTTCTCAAAAACCGTTACCATTCTTGATCATTTTTTTATTTAGGAATTAAATTAATATTCGTAAAACATTCTTTATTTCTTTTCTAAAAGACCAGGTTTGCTTCGAAGCATATTACTGAGTGATATCGCAGCTCCCATCCCGTGGTTTTCGATTTCTCCAGAAACTCGAGTTTTCTCAAGTAGAGACCCGACATCATTCTTGGTAGGAATTAACTTATCATAATCATATTCATCGTGTTGTCCACCCAGAAAATCTTCTGCTTGTGCTAATTGTATTAACTGTGATTGCACAGAGTCTCCCCATCCTTCCTTTTCCTTCAACTTCCTTAGTTTCTGTAGCATTAATTGATCAGTGTATCTCATATCCGGTAGGAACTTGAACTCTTCTTCTTCTTCTTCCTTATACTTATTGGTGAAAGGGGAGAGCGATTTCACTGGCGGGGTAGAAATCATCTTCTCAATTCCACCTCTCGCCCCACCACCTCCAGAAGAATTCTCCAATCCAGGCGTTGGGCGATTCTGAATTGCTCTTGAAGTAGCTCTTTGGATATCCTCGATTGCTGATGTCGCAATTTCATCCTCATCTCCTTCGTAGTCGCCTTCTTCATCTTTTTCTTCACTGAATGAGAGTGTAACGTCATCACCCACAGCTTGTCTTTGCTCCTTGAATTTTTCGAAGGATTCAGCCGCTTTCTGCGCCACCTTCTTCATTTCCTCTACGTATCTGTCAAATTGTGTGGGTGGGAGCGTGGTTCGAGGTAAGTTTGGAGGAGCAGGATTAGTCTGTGGGGTACTCATTGATTCCAGAGCCCTTATTACGTCAGTCTTTACAGAATTCGTTTCCACTTGAGAGTCAGCTTGAATTGCAATTGCAACGGTGGAAGTGGACGGATACTTCTTACCGGATGGGTTGCTGCTGCTGATGCCTGATGTTGTTGATGGTGAGAAAGCTACCGAAACGTTTTTCTTTGGAGGAACTCTTTTCTCCTCTCTTTCAGATTGTGCTTCTTCTGCAGCAGCCAAACTTTCCTCCATTTCATGTTTGTACTTTTCATTACGGAGTGATACTCTGGACATCAAGGTTCCCAACCTTTGGACGACACTTGAAGCCCTGTCAATCGTTTTCATGGATTTGCTCAGCGTTGCACTCACTTCAAGCGAGGTCTTCTTCCGGGTAAGAGTGGAGGAATCATAATCATCGGCTTTGAGTTCTTCGGATACGGTATTGAGCGTGTTATCATCAGGGAAGGCGAAAGTGTCTTTGTAAGCAGCAGCAACATCACTTGCGGGATTGCTTTGAACAGGAACTAGAGACGAAGCCGAGTCAACCTTATCCTTAAATGCTTTCACAAGACCGTGAAACTTATCTTGGGAGACCTTGTGTTTCTGGAGAGCTTTGCCGGCAGTGTCTGAGCGAAGTAAGGAAGATTTCTGGGGAACCTTTTTTGTTGTGAAGTCTGAATTGCGACTTCGAAGACCTGAGCTTAAATTTGGTGCTCCACTGGACATTTCATACTCCAAATGATTCTTGATTGTTGAATACACTTCGTTTTCGTTGTCACTGCTTTGCACTACGAAACTTCTTGGTTTTGGCTGGCGCTGGTTGAGGAGCGGAGTAAGCTTGTTAGTGCTTGCAGCGGAATCAGGCAGAGATTCATTTGGCGTTGTGGTAGTGTCGTCGGTGTCTGTAACGATAACGTTTTTAAACACGGATAAGTGTGCTCGGCTCCTTTTATTATGTTCTAGCTGCATCTTTTCCACAAGGTGGTTTTGATTCTCATTAGGAATGTTGAAGAGCTCTCTCACATCCCGTTTACTTATCGGTTCAAAGTTATTTCTTGAAGTAGTTGCTGACAAGAGATTCTTCTTTGGAGGATTCTTATTCAGTGAAGCTAGTGAGGCAGCAGTAGCAAGATGAGGAGGGTTTTTGGCTTTACGAAAATTCTGAATGTTCCTCCCAATCCTTCCCTGATTCTCATTGAAATCATCGAAGGACTTTGTGGCCTTCTCTGTCACTTTCTTCATTTCCTCTACGTATTTGTCGAATTGGGAAGTGTCCAGTTTTGAAAGCGAAGCTCCTGGAACTGATGCAACAGTCTTAACTTGTTTCTTCTTTGCTAATGGATTGGCCAAAGGCTTGAGCTCGGATGCTTTTGATGGAAGCAGAGTAGAATTCTTCTCAACAGTCGCAATCGATTTCCCAGATTTTCGTCCGTAGGGTCGCATGAGAATAGAATTCAAATTGGGAGGTCCTTTTGCCGTTTTGTTGACGATGACGATACTGCTGTTATTATCCTCAAAGAAACTGGAGTAAAGTTCGTTTTCTGCTTCCCTGTTTTCGGTTACGGCGTGAATAGCGTCTGTGAAACTTTTAAGCCTAAGTTTTCCTGGTTGTATGGTTGGTTTATGATGATGATGTTGGGAGTTCATGTCGGACTTGGTTAGTTTCGGAGTCTTCTTCCGCTGCTGCAAAGTATGCGGTGGTGTGAGACTGTCTAATGATAATATTCCAGATTTAAGAGGAGCTCTCCCCTTTTGATCATGTTCCACTTGGAGTTTCTCTACGTAATCGTCATCAGGAATGTTGATGAGTTCTCGAACATCCCTCTTGCTTATAGGATCGAGGCTTTTCCGAAACGCGGCTGAGATTTTTGCAAGATTCTTATTCGGCAAGGGTGGTTTGGGCATAGGCATGGACTTAGCAGAGGATGTTGCTGTTCGAAAGTTTTCAAGGGCTGCTGAAATCAGGTTATCATGATCATCATTATGATCATGGGAGAATAGATCGCTTCCTCGTCGACTGCTGACCTTATTTCCCTTTCGTTCATTAAAATGATCCGAGGATTTAGCTATCCGTTGAGTTATCTTCTTCATCTTTACTTTTCGCATATAATCTTTGATTATTATGGAGAAAAAGTGCCTTTGGCGTTTGCACGGAATACGGTAATGAGACACTGCAGAAATGTATGTATTGGGCAAATATTGAAATAGTGAGAGACTTAAAATTCTTAAATGTTAGCAAAAATTTCATTTTGGAGTAGCTAATTGCCTATTCTTGAAATCAATGAGACTACAAAAACATATCCTTGACAATTGACCTACAAAATATGTCATGCCTTTTCTGCCGCTTCCATATCCAGATTCCAAATGCATTTGTTACTGAATATTAAATGAAAGGTAAAAAATGCAAGAACAAAGCTTAATGCTAACATAATAACAGGAAATGATACTAATACAGACCGGTGATGGTGGCTAATTGAAACCTGCGATGAGAGATGCTATTATGATAACATTGATACCATAAATAAATACTTACATTAATTCAACGAAGAATTAATTCATGCACGACTGATTAAAATTATATTATGCTTGAAATGCATAATTTTACTCAACCAACTGAAGTGATAAGGGTAACACTACTCGCATTTGCATTTGCGTCCATTGCAACTTCATCATCGATCGAGTTAGTTTTTAAAAAAGATGATTTTGATTTAATGAGATCCCTTCAATTTTCCTCGTCTAACGATGCAAATTTTTCGGGGTTCGGGCAAAGATGTAGCCAAACTACTTAACCCTATGTACCTTTTACATAAGCACTTAACCGTTAGTTAAACTGATGACTAGACCTTAATTTGAGAACAACTTTCAAATAATTTTTATTTAAAAAACATAAATTTTATTTCCAAACATAAAACATAAAATCACAGAAACAAGTTTAAAATATAGAATTCAAGCGTGTATCCAGACACAAGAAGAAAGATAAAGACATCAATAATGCTTACAATACTTTGTTCTTGTTCCATGTCGGGTACAACCCAACTTGTGTTTCGAACCATAATTCCAAAACTGATTTTGCTACATGAGAGTAAAATCCTTCCCTGAAGAACTATTTGGATCCAGTAACCGACAAAAAGGAGGATAAAGTTGGCTTCTGGAGTATACTGTCCATAAAGCACGATAGGGAGAAATGGTACCTGCATAGAATTCCAGCCCCGGCCAACAATGCTTTTGTTAAAATTGCCATTCTCAGCAAAATAACTGGATTCCGGCTTAAGGTCAATATAATGAAAGCTCAAGAACTCCACGATTGGCTTAAAACTCATCAAAGTCATAGTCCAAACCAACAGCTTAATTTCTATCTTTAGACTCATCTGTACCAAAACATACAATTTAATGCTTCTTTTAAATGATACTATTATTTAAGTTAGAATTTAAAAAACTAATTAGGATGCGTACAGCATTCATCTCTAAAAAGCCCATAAAGTCTCGTAT
>JAHZNJ010000003.1:0-11629 GCA_027744475.1 Lepidocyrtus cf. sotoi NNG-2020
GTGTAAAGTGAAGTAAAAGTATGTCAAGACCGGCAGAAGGAGAGGAGAAGAGGGAGAGAGGAACAAGAACAAGAAAGACTTTCACAAAACTATTTTTAATTGAGAACAAAATTGCAGAATAAAATGAGGAGCTGTAGGAAGGTGTAAAGTAAGTTTTGTTAGTCAACTGTCTGTTTTGCTGTCGTTGTTGCTGCAGCCGCCGCCGCTAAAAATAAACTTTTTTGGAATGTTTTACCCAAATAATACATAAACTCCTTCTCTCTCAAATTTACCTGCCTTCACTTAATAAGTATGCTTGGAAGAATGTACTTACCTATGCAATATATTTAATATGTAAATGCATGTAAATGAAGCAAAAATGATGTTGCAATAAAGTTGTCAATACCATTCATTTTGTGCAATTTTTGTTTCGCGTGGGAAACCGTTTGTTGTTTTTGTATGAAAATCAATAGATCGGCAATTAATGTGTGAGAAAATGACATGTGCAACTCATTATTATAACTCCTCGAAAGACTTCAGCTTAACCGCATACAATTAACAATGAACTTTTGTTAAATTCTTTACTTGACGCACAATGATTGAGCTGTTTTAAATATTTAGTTGTTGTTGTTGTTGTTTAAATCGAAACGATCATTATCCAGTCCGAATAATTAATGTCCGCTTTAGCCAATAATGGTATAGTCATGTCAGGAATTTTCAGTTCATAACCTTCATTTAAATTCATAAATAGGTAATAAAAACATAAAATGAGTAAACGTTTAACTTGTCTCTTACTACGAACTACAATTTTAACTTTCTGTCTTCCTCCTTTTCGTATCTCTGAAATTTTTTATAACATTCCTATTCCAGCTTCTTCACTTATCTTATTTCACGTGTCTGGATTTTAAAATCAGAATTTGAACTCAACAGAAAGTTTTTCAGTTTTCCAATAATCCCATTCCCAACAGACAAAATTATATTTTCTTCCATCTTCTGCTTCTTTTTTTACTGTCTGCCTACTCTCCTCAGGTATGTTTGTTCTAGATAAGGAACTAAGAAAGGTTATCCTTATCCACTTCTGCTTTCTCTGCTAAACTAAAATAAGGAAAGTTTAAAGAAAGAAAAAGTTAAAAAATATGAACAAAACTGAAGGTAAAAGAGGGAGAGGGAAGAAAAAGGTTCAAAAAAGGAAGATAGAAAAAAATCCAAAGAAAAACAATTTTTACTCGTTCGCGCGGTACAAGACCTAGACATTTCGTTAAGTTTATGATGTTACGTTACTTTATGTAAAGTTATGTTATAATATTCAGTTTTAGATTCAGATTTTAGATTTTATTATTTAGTATTAAAGCAACGAAATGAATTACAATAACAATTTTATAATATCCTACTTCTTCTGAAATACAAAAAAACTATAATAAAAATAAAAATCTGATGTTAGGCATTATTATCTCCTTGTCCATTGTAGTAGTGGATGGGTTGGTAGTTGGCTACGGTTCATTATTAAAAATTACTTTACGGTTCAGCGAGCGTATTATTGAGATTCTCGATGCATTACTACAGACAAAATGGAAACTGAACAACTTTTATTGAATCGCGAACAAAAATTCATCCTGATATGATATGGCTCTGCTGATCATCATTGGGATCATCCTCATTTCATTTTGCCAAAGAAAAATTATCTTGGGAGTTGATACCAGAGAGAGAGGAAAGAGAACTAAAGAGAGAAAAATATGTAAGTTTGCTGCATGGTAGAAACGAGAGCAGTAGCAGACAAGTCAAAGTCTATCTGACTCTGACTTGAAATATATTTTATATTTCCTCATCTTTCTTTACTTCCTTTAATTTTTTTGACAGCAATCTTATGAATCTGTGCATAAAAGAGCAAATAAAAATATTTTTCTTCTTTTTAAGGAGGAAGAGAAAGAAATTCCAAGAATTTCTGCAGCATGTATGCATGCATGTATAATAATGAAAGATGATAACGTACATAACTGTGTGGAACGCCCATCCATATATTTCCCATTGTAATTTTGATTAGCTCCCATTTCCCGAGTCTCGTTTCAGGTCATGAAGAATTGCAATCATCATCATCTTCATCTTCTTCACGATAAACTTCACAAAAGTTATATTCGACTCTTTTATGAGAGAAAACGCGATCAAATAATGATATGCTTCAGCTTTAGCTGTAGGTAGGTCAATAATGGTATTCATATGAACCCATTTCTCCTTCCTTTTCTGCCTTTCCTTATGATTATGATATAATAAGATGGATGAAGAAGAAGGGTGGTTGTGATGGGATGTGATGCGATATGATGGAATGAGATGTGAGAAGGAAGAAATAAGGAAAATGTCAGAAGTCGAACTACATAAGAAGAAAATGAGCTAGTTTTATGATCATAATGATGATCGTGATCATGATGATATTATGCCTTCCTCCTCAACTTCTACTTTGATAAAATGACGGGGGAATTCTATACATAACTATAACCAAACCAAAGTTACTTACATAAGAATTCGATGTAAAATCAGTCATGTGTAAATCTTATCTTCTCCCTCTCAAACCCATCAATATCATAATCATCATCCTCATCAGTGAAAGTAATAACGTGCTCATCATCATCCTTGTAAAAGTTCTAAATGCTTCAGCAGCAGCAAAAGAAAAAGGAGCATCGAGCACGAGCAGCAGTTTTTAGCAATGTTTCCTTAAAATTTTCACTAACGATATTATTCCAGAATTATATTCATAATCATCGTTTTCGTAATAAAGGATGTGTGACAAGAAGGAAAAAGGCCACATTTGAATCTGTTATAGATATCGATCTGCTCCTTTTTCTGCTGCTTTTGTCAATGGATATCTTTGTAGTAATAGATAAAATAATTTTCATTCGCAGGATACGAAACGAAGTACGTGTGCATATTTTCTTCTGGACTGTCCTTCAGTCTTTGCTCCTAAAATGCAATTTGCAATATTTATCTGGAGGGGACTATTTAGGGAAAGATGAAGATAAAATGTTATTACTTACTACGGAAGAAGGAAGGCTTGAATTTGGAAGGAAGGAAGAATGCGACTTTTGCTTCGTTACTTTTAGCACACTCTTAGTTTCAGCTTACTTCTTCGGTTCAGTTAGCATTTTTGCACCAATTTGTTGTGAGAGTAAGAGAGAAGATGATTAAGATTTCATATGATGACTTCCTCTTTCAAGATTTTATTATCTCCTGAGACAAAATTGATAAAATTGAAACTTTTACTGTGTTTTAATTATAATGAAGTCGATTGGGAAAAGCATAGGAAGGAAGATGAAGGAAGGAGGAAGAGAAGCTTTACTTATTAAGCTCATCAACTCTGAGACTTGAAGAAAATGAAAATATTGGGAGAAAAGACTGATTAACTTGTAGCTAATAATTAACAAATTTTGTACAAGAGGAAGAACACAAATGCTAAGTCAGGTGGAGGAAGTATTCCTTAGATAATGTAATTTTCACAAATGAGGTTTAAGATTAGCTAATTAATGGTAGTTGTTGTTATTTCGAAGTAGTTGCATCTGCGTAAGGTGAAGTAATAAAATACATAAAAAATATTTGATGCGCGTTAAACTTAAGTTTTGACAATGCCTTTTTCTGCTGTAGAAAATCATAAAGTGAATTGCTTTCAGTTTTGTATTCCAGTTTAAGCTTTTTTCTACTGAACAATAGGGTCATCGATCTTCCTTGCTCTTTCTGCATTATTAATATGAAAGACAAGAGCGATAAGCATATGATGGAAAATTTCGATTCATATACCTACAGAAAAAATACATAATACATGAAGGGTAAAAGTAAAATGGCTGTGCTGAGCTACTGGTGGTGGTAGTAACGACAGTGACATGGCATGGGCAGGCACATCATTAGTAGGTATCTTGTTTTCTGCTATTTTTCGTAAATATGCGACTGAATTTTCTGATGACTGATATCGCGCGACATTTCTCATTGCAAAACAAACATTTAAAACAGTTTTTATCTTTCTTATTATTACATTTAATTAAATTGTTGGCATGAACTGACTATTTGTTTTGAATCATTTGAAGTCATTTGATTTGAGGACGGTGTCATGTGTCTTCTGGGCTAAAACTTTTTTATTTATTAATATGAATTATTTTGATTTTATCTTCTTGTATTGCTGTGTTTTGCTATTAGAAAAAGATTATGATAAAAATCTACTTTTCATTAGAAACAAGTCAATCAATCAAAAATAAAGTATTTTCACGGGAAACGGAAACAGACGGGTGGAGGTAGTAAAAATTAAAATGTCAGCAAAAACAACGAATTAGGTTTTGTTTTATGATGGGGAAGCGTCTCTGTTATTATGATTTTGATTAGTCGTTTTATATCAGGGTTTTTAATGTGAGAGAGTAATAATTATTTTGAATTTTCTACTGGGAAGAATAATTTTTTACATAATGTTGGGTTAGGTTCGATTTCGGAGAAAAAGCAGCTTGACTCCTGCTGCTGCAAGTAAGCCTGGTATGAACTGAGCCCGAAAGATAAGACTTTTTTTGGTGTTTTGCCTTTAGCTTCAAATTCAAACAAAACGCCTACACACATAGGAACATTTATTTTCTGATGCTCTTTCGTGTGTAATTTTTGCATTCTCTCTCTTTCTTACTCTCTCATAAAATATTCCGAATTGTTTGCTAAGCGGATTTTTTCTTTGCCTCAGCCCTCAGCATACACAACTACCTGTAGGAAAGAACAAGAAAGGCCGAAGAAGAAGAAAAAGTGAAATGGAAAGGAAAAAGAATGAAATATGCTAATCCCGGCAAAATTTTTCTAGTATTCTCCGTTTTGTTCTTCCCTATCTACATCTGTCCTACCCTACCTTCCGCTTCTTCAATCTATAATCCACCCAGCAATGTTTTTACACGCATGCATAATGAAAAAATATTATTGCAAAACAAGCTGAAAGATTTTAGCTGCTTGGTACTGATAATAAAGTTTACTGAAAGTTCTATTTCCAGGTAAAAGTAAGAAAATATTTTCTTAAAATAATTTCCGCTATTAAAAAAATTAGCTGCGCTGCTGCTGCTGCTTTTGATGATAAAACCAAAATACTTAATCTCCATCATACAATTTTTATAGTACCCCAAAAACCAAACACTTTCACAATTTCTTCTCGTAAATAAAAGCGTTTCTCTACTTTCTTATTCTTTCTGCATAATAATATAAATTTTTAAATTGAATACGTAGCTGTAGTAAGTAGCAAGATGACGTTCTTTTGTTGCTGATGCATTTTAAATCCGAATCATAATGAAACCCACGAGACAGATAATTTCTGGTTAACAAGGTTGAGAGATGACATTCTCTTTTTGCGAATGAATACCAAAAAATAAACTTTCCCTTTCTGAACAGAAAACTCTTTCTAGGTGCATCAACCGAACATCAACCTACATAATAAATTTAAACATTGTGCCTTCGTGCCGACTAGAAAGAACAACGAAGCCGCCTTTCCTTACGCCGCCATTACCAAAAAACGACAAAAGTCTTCTCTCTGCTTGGTACGTACTCGCAGTTCTTTGTAGCAGAACGTACGACATATTTTATTCATGTTTTATGCTCGCGTACGTAGATAGATAGTGAATCCCTTTCCAATTCTGAATTTATTGTGTGGAGTTAGCTTTTCTCTTACCCCATTACTTATTCATAACTTTCCCATCCTCCCGCTGGGAAAGGAAAGTGACTTTTCTGGGAAACTGTTACAAAAAGAAAGATAGAAAAAGGATAAAAGAAAAGAGAAAGGAACCTACCCAACAGCATTGGTAATCATTTGCCGAAACGATGATGAAAATGATACCAGTCGGGCGGTGGTGGTATGGAAGGTGTGCGCTGGGATCTTTCTTTGAAATATAAATATCTATATGGCTTGTGCTGCAACAGCACCGTGATACAGAGTCTAAATAAAAAATATCCTTAAATTTTACAGTCGTTGGCAAAAGTCACCTAATTTAACATGCACAATTCAGCGAAAACGATGTGATGTGACATTATTATTGGAATTGAATTCATAAAAAATAATATAAATGCAGAAGAAGACAAATAAAGGAAAATGTGTCAAATTGACTTATTTTATCACCCTTTATTTTTTTGTAGAATTATACTATATTGATTAAGCGTAGATATATGTAAACTAAAATAAAACAAAAGAGGATTGAACTTCCGTGTTCTTTTCGTTTCTTTAATTTTTTCTTTTTTATTACCTGGATATAGACAGAGTAGTATCAGTATTTGGTAATAAATGGCGGAAGAATGGCATTCAATGATTAAGAATGACCTTTTGAAGGAATTTCTGCTGTTTTTGCATTTTTTATGTAGAAATTAAGCAAAAAAGTTACTGAAGCATTTATTACGGTTTTTCCACAGTACAATTTGATTTTCTCGTTTCATTCTTCTTCCTTGAAAAAAGACATTAAAAGCAAACGCAGCATCAAATTTGTCCCTGTACGGATTTTAACTGTAATGATTATGTTTTTGTTTCTCTAGTAAAAAAGGTTCTCACACTTTTCACATTATGTTCAGTTCAGTTTCTCGTTCCATGTTTCCCTGAAGAATAATCCAACAGCAATGTTATAGTGCTGCAATGTCATTTTAATGCAAACTGCTGGTTTGAGGTCGGTTGGTTGAGCATTGACAGGAAGATGTTCATCTCTCTCTCTCTCTTTTTCTTTCCACAAAAACAAGGCTCTTTACTTACTTCGCTTGCTCCAATGACTACACCACCAAAATTAGCATAATAATAGAATTGCCAGAGAAAACAGAACCAACTGATAGAATGATCTTTCATACGTACATTTTGGTTCTGCTGAAACTAGCTCTCGACCTATCAGCGCAAGATAGCTGCACCGATAGCTGCACCCTGTTTACATGGATAGGTATACCCTAGCGGAGCTCTAGCTGTGCACTCATTGGCTCAAGCCTAGCTTTTGGAAGAACCAAAATTTAAGCTTTAAGTATCATTCTATCTTTTCTGTTTTCTCTGTAGAAACAAGCCTAGCTTTTGGAAGAACCAAAATTTAAGCTTTAAGTATCATTCTATCTTTTCTGTTTTCTCTGTATGATAACAAAAACAGCCAAAAACAAAGTTTAAAACGTTGTTGGCTGAATAACCCTTTCATATATTATACTAAATCATTCTCCAGTCTTTGCAACTATTTTGCATTTTATTGGAGAAATTTGAGAAGAATAATATTACAAATTTTATTTACTTTTACTTTATTACTGCAAACTGAATAATATGTTTGCGCGATACGCCAAACCACACTTCCGGTTTGTTTGGAGAAGGAATTGATTTTAATAATAAAAGTTTTCTTGAAATGAAGGAAAGATTTTACAACTTCGCTTTCGATTTTGTTCTCAGAATAAGAAAGTCATAAATAGACTTGAGATATGTANAGAATAAGAAAGTCATAAATAGACTTGAGATATGTAAAATAATGTAAAATTGCATAGAAAATGCATCCTGCTCTATAAATTTTGCTGCTGCTCTGTTGCAGAGAGAAAGAAAAACTATTTTATGAGAAGAATCATTTTCTTTGCTTTCATTCTTAAGAAAGCTTCTTATGTTTTCTCACGACGACAAGCTAAGAGGAGAAGAAGAAGAGAAGATGAATGTTTTCTTTATACAAGCGAAGTGAATTTAGTTTTAAGTTATGATTGCATTGTAAAAAAAGAAATATTGTAGTCAGATTCAGATTCAGTCAACTTTTTTTAGCTCCTTAGCCAATTTCGCTCTTGCTCGTATACTTTTTATGGAGGGAAGCGAATATCTGTAACGTAACGGGAAAAAACTGAATTTCAATTAGATTCTTCTTTTTCTCCTTTCCTTTTCTTTCCAAAGCCAAAACAGAAAATATATTTATTTATGGAATGGAATGTAAAAAAAATATAAAATGGTACTACACTAGACTAACAAGTTAAAGAAGAACAAGTGAGTCAGCCATACACACACTACACACCATACAAACTACACAAAGGGCTTAACAAGAAAATTCATTTCGTTACGCCACAGCAGTTAAAATGAAAAGCATGAAAAAGAAGAAGAGAAAAAGAAAACGTGTCCGATTTAGTTTATCAAGCGAATCGAACTAAAACACTTTTTTTGAAGGACCCCACATAATAATAACAAGAAACTATTTGAAAGGAGGATACTTAAAAACATTTTATGGAGTATTTTGGTTCTATTTATTCTCGGGTTTCAATCTGAAATTACTACGTCGTAGTCGTAAGTAATAACAGTCGGAGGAGGAATTATGTAGTAGTTTGAGTGGAGTAGTTTGTTTGGTGGTGTGGAGCAGGAGGAATTTCTTTTTTTTCCTTCTCTTCTTTTGGTGAGATAATAAAATTTACACAACATTTCAAAAGTAAATATTAAATAATGCTACTGCACTGTTGTTGTGTCGTGGCACTCGCTGGTTATCAGTCATCATCCCATCACCACCACCACCACCACCGGAGTAAATTAGCCAATATTTACAGAAAGATAATGGATCGAATGGGATGACGGACAGGAAAAGACTGCTCTATTACTACTCTATAGCATCGTCATCATTTTTTACTTTTTTACACTTTATTTTGTTATTTCTGGTGCTCCTCATTCCATCCAATCATCATCGCATCGAACATACGATATTTCTTCGAAGAGAGAAAAGACTCCTTCTTCAACAGCAGCAGCAGCAGCAGAGTGAGAACAAACTCATTTCATTCCGTAAATGCGTTTTCTCTCTCTCACTTCCCCGTAATAATGTTTTTGTTTACATAAGAAATTTTGTGGTGGTGGTGGAGTACCAAACAATACCGTTTTTGAGGAGCAGGAACTGTGGAGTAGCGCTACTGTGGCAGTTTACCATTTACAATTTACCATTACCACACACATACACACACTGCCTTTGCTTTGTCTGAGTCATTCTCTTCATTCCATTCCATTATTATTCTTCTCGTATAAATCTCATATTTCACACAATATTTTGTTTTTCCAACCGAAAATGTATTTTTCCTTCTTCAAAAACCTGTCAATATTGTTCCTTGTCATGTTGTCAGTTGTCAGTGTAAAGACTCGTTTACTTCGCTTTTGTCATGTCATATGTCATATCACATCATGTCATAATATCATCAAAAACTACAAAAAAAGTTGAATGAAGAGGATTCTCATCAGCAACGAAACAACAACGTTTTCAAAGTGCTGTAGTGCTTGATAAATGGGAAATAATCCGAAAACGATATCATATCTGCATAATGTTCTTCATATAAGCAAAGTAAACATAATATTTTTATTAACGACTCCTCAGAAGACTTTTTCTTCAAGGTGAATTTTCATTGAATTTTTTTATCGCTCTTTTAACGCTTTATGACTTCCGGTATTTCGCTATTTCAAGCTGTTCAAAGAGAATGGAGAAAGAAAAACAGTTATTTTAATTTTTTCTCTCCCTAAGTTCATGGAAATTAGTGCTTATTTTGTATGCTGAAGGAAAATTAACGTGAAAAGATGATTAAGAAGATGCATACTTAAGAATCCAGTGCTGTGCAGTACATGTATAAGCAGATACACTGTCAGATTCAGAAATCTCGGGAAAATAGCAAAACCTACTGTCTTGTATTCAGAATGCTCATTTTCATTTCTTAAACTTGTTCCTCTCAGTTTTCTTTTCATTACAATAATCATTCACAAATATAAGTTGGAAGCTCCCATGCTGATACACTGTTTTGAAATTTCATTTCCAAAAAGAGTTTCTTGAGTTGAGATTGAGACTGTGACTTGAGACGAGGAGATAGAGAATCTGGCTGGAATGAGACAAATGAGATGACAGACAAATTATTGCTCGCATTAGTATTTCGCTGTGCACCATGGCTAATAACATGTAAAAGTGGAAGATAAGCACAAGCAGTGAGAAATATTTAGAGCAGCAAAGCAAGCAGAGAGAGAGAGCTCATTATTATTACGAAAACTATACTGACTATTTTGTAAGCGGAGGAGTTGATCCAGAAATAAAAAAAAAGTTTTTCTTTCTGCATCAACAGATCCGTCCAAATTAGCTTTTCCCTTTCTTGAAAAGGAAGAGAAAAAAAAACTTCTCAAAAAATATATTCTGTTGCTGTTTTAAGTCTTCCTTCATCTTTTATACGTTCATCATCATCATCATCATCAGCATTTCATACGCAACAGAAAAAATATAAATATTCAACATCCCCACCAAAATTAACCATATCAATCAGAGAGGAAATGCAATGAAAAAGCCGCAACTGCAGCAATCTTCCTCATTAAGCTGCGTTGCATTTATTATCAGAGTCCCACGCAAAATGAGTCAATTTTTCTTCACTCCACGCACTCACTCCAGCACAGAAGACTAGACAAGAAGTTGAAAATGAAAATATATTCTTGAGAAATTTCGGCACGTGTGCAGCAGTTTAATAATATCCTTCCTGTGTTGTTGCTGCTGCTGTACTTGACTGGAAAATTTAAGCGCAATCTCTGCAATTTATTAAAGGTGCGTTGCATCCTCTCGTAAAGTTGAAAAAGAATAAACCTTCTTGCTTATTATGTCGTTTTCTCATCGTGGTGGTGGTGGTAGTAATAATAATTTTGTGGTGGTTTGATGATGGACGATATAAACGAGATGATATTTTGTATGTGGCATTGTGACAACATAAAATGGTTGCGTTCTTCATAATAATAATAGATGGAAGGCTGCTGAATGAAATGAACGCATGACTTATTTTTGTATACTCAGCTTTCTCAAATCTCACTCATACAAGATTCAACCCTTTCTCAATTTTTCACCCTTTTTCTTCCTTCTTCGTACTTACTTCGTGTAAGGAAATGGGAAAGTAAGAAAGATAAAAGAGGAAGGAGGAACGAGCGCCGTTTGATATTAATAAATAAACTGAAGCCGTATAAGTTGTAGTAGTGAACATAAACGAAAGTCATTTTCTGTTGTTTTCCTTTTTCTTTGGGGAAAGAAGATTTTTTTTCATACCAGAATCAATGTCATTCTCATTCATTCACTCACTCAGTCAGTCAGTCAGTCTTTTTCATTTGCTTTCAGTTTTGTCTTTCTCTGTCAACTTTCTTCTTCTATTATCTTAGCGCTTGTTGTGTTGAAACTTGTACTTGTATAAAAATGCACCATACTTTTCCGTTAAAGTTTCTTTGTTTATGTGCATCTTGTCGTATAAAGTTTTTATATTGTGATTACTATAATGACAACGACAACTACAAATTCACTTGATATGCATTTAATAAAATAAAGTTTTCCCCTTCCCATTTTCTTCTTCTTATTTATTTTTTTTTTTGGAGACGACGATGATGGCAGGGAAAGTATGGCAGTGACAGAAACATGGGAAGTTGCATTGTTAAATCTTATAACAGGGAGCAATCATAATTTAACTTAAAATGTCGACAGTAAACTGGAACTTAAAAGCATCATATCATAAGATTCAAACAAGCAACTAAACCGAACTACCTATGTAGATTTTAAAATTTTGGTGGGGCTTCGTACTTCGTACTGTACATAGTACATATTACCTAATATTACGATCAGCATGCTTCATTGGCTTGAAGTAGACCGTTTCGCAAAACCATCCATAAAATCTCTTGAAAGTCAAAGTCAGTTCAATTTTTTTC
>JAHZNJ010000004.1:0-10702 GCA_027744475.1 Lepidocyrtus cf. sotoi NNG-2020
AAAGAATTTTCTCAATTCAAATTATAAAACGGTCTGATTCTAATTGACGGACGGGGAAGGATGGCTTCGTAGCCTAGCTTAGTAGCTTGTCTCTGTAAAGGTAAATCAGTAATTCAGTAATGCAATGAATGTGCAATGAATGGAAGTTTTTGGGTCTCTTGGTCCATCAAGCAACGAACTGAAACAGCAGCAGGCAGCAATAGTTTGACCCGATCTAAATATTTTCATCGGTTTCGGTATTTTTCCATTGATCTGTTTACTTTTGGCTTTTTCCGTACTGCGTACGTAAGCTATGGATGAGGAAAATGTTTTGTTTGTTAAAAGAATGAAAGAAAGCAAATTTTTATTCGAATCTGAATTAATGGTGGTCATACTTAATCTAGATGTTGATTTTCAAACGTTTTTTTTAAATTTTAATAACGTCTGATTTGTTAAAAATTATTTTTTGACATTTATCTGTGATATTCCTTGATTTGATTTATTAAAAGTTTTCTCCATTTTGATTTTGACATTCTTTATTTTTTTCCTTTAAATTTCCTGCACCACCAAATTAAACTTTGTTATTATTGTCCATGATGACAACTGAAATCGCTTGTTATCCACACATACGCAACAGATTTTGCGTCGTAGTAAAGTGACTCGATCAACATGAACTAGCTATGTAAATATTGTATTGAGCACTGTTTTGTACCTACTTATAAAAACACGAATTCGAATTCCAAATAAAATATAATGCTTGTAATTTAATTTGAGCCTCCCATTATTTTGATTTTTCGAATTCTCGAGCATTTCCGTTATGGTTCCCCACAAAACAATTCAGACAAAAAAAGAAATGAAGGGAGAAGGTCGGAGCCAGCGCAGAAACAACAGAGCAGATATATCACAGCAGTTGTTGAGTGATTTTCGGCACACGTGCTTATTACTAATGCTGCTTTTATTTTACCACTGGTCTATTTATTTTATCTTGTGGGAATGATTGAGAAATGTGGTTAGATAACCTCTAAAAGATTACAAGATTGTCGTTGTAGATTTTATAAATTACAAATTCTTTTCCGATGTTCAAGGAAACGGGAGTTCAAGCTGACAGCAAGCAGCCACTGTCGAACTGAACGAGCAACATTTTCATCATCATCATTACCCAAGTCAAAGCAAAGCCTCCAAACTTCGAATCTTCGAAATTATCTTAACACTTGCTCCCCCTTCATATTCAAAGTTAAATTAACAGAACCAGCAGAGAAAGACTAACAACACGAGGAAAAAGTCAGTAGTATCTTCAGAACTTACATCAGTTCTCCACTTTTGCAGATTTTTTTCTTACTACACTGAAATGACAAAAACGTCGCCAATCCTTCAACAGTCTTGCTTATGATGAAGTAAACGATGAAGGTTCATGGTTAAATGACAAGTTTGCGAAGTTTGTTAGCAATTTGGCTCCGTAATTTTAAGCAGTGTTAGTAGAAAATGTTATGCTCATTGGAAAAATTCAATCAAAATATGACTTTTTTCTTGTCTTGTTGCGTTGTCGTCGGACGGAGGAATATTCCATTAGGGTAGTCTCTTTTCTCACTCTCTTAACTAGTTACACACTTGGAACATATGAAATGCATATTTTTATGTTTTAGCAAACACCACCACCAACCAGCAAAACCAAACTAAACACAACCTTGAGAATCTTGTAAGTTGTAAAGCGTGTAAGATTTGCGATTTTCAATTTTTTCTGTTAACTATATTTACGTAGTAAATACTTTGTCCTCTAAATTATAAATAAATACACATATTTGTATGAATGCATAGATAGAATTGAGTAGTTTTGTTATTATTATAATCATAATGTGATTCGACTGGCTCAATTCGGTCCAATTCCAACTTTGAAATAAAAAATTCTTTCCTTACATTATTTATACTTTTTGTTGATTGCATTAGTTTATTATTAATTTTCTTAAAAAAAGTGATTATATTATGTGATTATACCTCATACAGGTCATCATCAGATTTATTCTAAGCAGCATAATATAGAAATAGAATGCAATGGAGTAACACAACACATTTGTTTGCAATTTCATTGACAAAAAAATTTATTACAAAAATAGCTTTAAGTCATTTTTGAGGAGTGGTCCCATTAATTTCAACCGGTGCATTTACTTTTTCGATGACCATGGCCTATGGATTTCTACTATCAAACAAAACTATGCGCAAAACAACATAATAAACTACTATTGCCTGTGCTTCTGTAGTAACCCATCATCGTGCCAGCCACGTGTTTTTCCTTTTCCCCGTTGCTTTCCCTTCCCATTCCCTATCTAAAAATGGGAATGTTTACTTAGATTTGCTGCGCATGGACCGACCACTTTTGGCAAAAATCTGTGATGGTTTGAAAAAAAATGTAATGAATGAATCAAACGGATTCATGGAAGGATGGATGGCTTGTCTCTCGACGGTTCTCGAATAAGATTTATTTTCCGCGGATGAAATGCCACCATCAACATCATCGAATCGATATCAATAACCATCCTGTGACCCAATGATTGTTTTGATCAGCTCAATTTATAATTTATAATACCCTACCACTTACCACTTGCCTAATATTGTGATGTTGATGATGATGATTCAATATTTTTTATGCAAAACTGAGCCACCTACTAGCCTACTACTTCACTAAAGTGACTGATGATAACATGCAAAAATTTTCCTCAACGATTCGATTCTGTTTACGTTATATTTTATATATCAGTTGTTTGTGTGCTGCTGATGCTTTTGCAAAAACCTGAATTCGCATTCCCATCCAAAAAATCTAAAAATACTAACTTGACTCATAGTATGAACATCATCAACGCGCCTTTAAAAGCTAAAGAGAAACAAGTGCAGATATTTTGCATGGAACATCATCATCCATCCATACGGTTCGATGATGATCAGGATCATGGGAACCAAACGGAAAGAAAGTAGTTTTTACTACAATTTAAGCGCATGCATGTATTGCTCAACAATTTTTGCTCATGCTGATCTTTTTGGTTCCTCTTTCTCTTTCTCTCTAGACAAATATGTTCCTCCTTTCAAAAAATTGACGTGGATCGTAATGTAAATAAATGTACCGATTAGCAACCGATCACAATGAAAGCCAATGATTAAACCAATGAAAGCCAATTATTTAATTTTTTAATCAGGTGGATAGTTATGGATATAGTTATGCTAATTTACAGATCCATTTGTGTAAGAAACTATTAATTGTTAAAAAGGGGTTTGCCTACCTCATCCACAGTATAAGTTGTCTTTTTGACAACTCTTCTCCGAATCTCTCCATCATCGTCAGCCTGGAACTCTTCGTTAATTTCCTGGTCCTCCATTTTTTCTCCTCCTTCAATTACTAAACTGTTTTTGCCTGGTATGATTTTTATTTAGGTACTTGGTTGCTACTAGCCTCTTGCCTTCTTGCCTATCCTTCAACCTGGCCTGGCCTGGCAAGCAAGATCACAGTCTCTTTATATTTTTCAACACTTTAGTCAATGTTCGAAGCAATTATCCTTTAGCTTTTTCACTTAGGGGAAAGTAAAAGTCACTTTCACAAGAAAATTTTAAACCTTAACCAACCAACAAAAATTACTGGCAATAGTTCTTGAATTACGTTACAAATATGAGTTGGCAAACGTTAAAAAGACTTTTCACCTTTAGTTAACAACTCACTTAATTATTCTCTGCTTCGCCAACTTCGCACTATACCTTTAATTTTAAGTAAATGAATTTTTAAAACACTTTCGTAAAATGATAATGAAATTCTTTGCTAATTAGAATATTTAGAAATGCTTCGGTTCATGTAGTAAATTGTAAATATTTCTCTTTGTTATAAATCCGTTCCAAGTTTAGTATGCATTTAAGGAACTACCATAACTCATGATCCGACTTTGTTCCCACCGCTTTTAAGACTACACTCGCACTCACTCCTCCGGTGAACTATCCAATCCACCTTGAGTCAAGGAATCACACATAAGTAGATAGACAGACACGTTCAGCGAATTTCGGATTGAATTGAGTTTGGTTTGTTCTTCTGGTGACGGACGGGAGAAATCTCGTACATTACGTTACATACACAACACATAAGTTAACCCTTTTTTAACGATTGACGAAGACGATCCTATCTCGGCTCCTTCTTTCCTTGTTGTGGTGTGGTTGGTGACGATATACCTATTAACGTAGGCTGTTACATGAAAGTAGTTGAAGTGATCTGATGAGCAAACAAAATGATCTACGTAAAAAACTAACTAAACCTTACATAATGTGAAGAGATGATCTTACATATTTGTATGCATTTTACGAATAAATCCAATTCGTAGGAAACTATTACAAATACTATCATCGACCTAAACAATAATCTTGTTATGTTCTTCAAATAAAGTTTGACGAGGAGAAAATATTACATACAAACGAATGGCACAATGCAATACAAGAAGAATGGAAATGGAACAGGAAAGAAAATGGAAATACAAAGGATTTACTTGATGAATATAAGTAATAATCCTTCTGCTTCTTCCAAAATAACAGAACAGAGTGTAAGAAAAAGAAGATATATGAGGATTCTCAGTTTCATTTAAAGAATTTGACTTGGAAGAAAAGAAGTGATTTGACTACATAAAATATTACTGGGCTAAACAAACGAAACGAAGAAACAAAGAGAAAACGGCAGTTGCATATGGGAGGAAAATCCTTCTGCTGCTGCAGTTTGACTTTGCTCTTTGATATTTTATTACTTTTAAAAGTATTTTTTATTATGAAGATGTTCTCTTCCTTTTTTTCTTTTGCAAGTCTTTCTTCAGTTTAGTTGTTTGGCTCGAGAATTTAAGACGGAAAGAAAGAGATGAGGATAATGGTTTCGGTGTTATTGGCGATGCGATGGCTTTTCCTGCGCCCGGGTATTTAATGAGTGGAAAAAAAGAAAGACAAACTTGTTATTATTGGAGGCTGCTACTATGTGTGATGTGTACTATTCTGCACTCCATACACAAAAAGATCGACTGCTTCTAATGACTCCTCAGGAATTTGGCATGGCATGTGTGTGAAATGTATGTATTCTTAATAGATATATGTCGCGCCTGTTGTTTCGAAATCATATTATAATGAGGGAGAGAGAAAGAGAGAGAGATTTTAAAATGTGAAGTGAGTGAACATACATAACTTCAGCTTCAAGTATTTAAAAGAGAGCTGCGATGTGAATGTGAGTAGAAGGCGTACGGGAGTTAGACGGTTGGAGGGACTTGTAATTAACTTTGCATCGATTTCTCCTTCTTCTTCTTAAACTTCAACAGCAGCAGAATTTCTTTCAAATGTTCCATTCGATGAATATGATGATGACGAATATGATAGTGTTTACATGTACATATGTCCACCCATATGTAAAAAAAGATTGTATGACGGAGGAGAAGAAGAGTTAGTCTATGAAGCAATTGAAAATCTCTGCAAAAAACTATGATTTCGATTTTTTTACTCTTCTCTAAACTGTAGGCGGATATTCCACAACTTAAATGTGTCGTGTCTTGCAAAAACCGATTCGGATTTTTGTTTTAAGCTACGCAGATTTGCTTAAATATACATTGAAATAGCATTAAAAGACTTTTATTAGCTTATTCCCAACAAACTAAACGTAAGTAAGCTTAATCCAAGCCAATACTATTATGCCAATGTGTTTCGTATGGCACCACATTTCATTTTTCCTGATCAAAATGATGAAACAGAAACAGTATTTCACTTCCACACACACGGAGTAATGTTTAAAAGCATTATCAGAGGAACGCTCGCGCTGTTTGCTATGTTATTTGGAACGGTTGGAGCATAAATGAGATAGTTGTTTCGTTCGTGGTTTGTTTGCAATTTGACAAAAATCCGAAAGTGAAAGAGAAAGAAAAAAGAAGAATTTTAATACAGATGAGGATGAGATTGGCTTGCCTGCTTTAATTTAGAGATTTATTTTGATGATAGAGATTACAACGAAACGTTCTACACAGCTTAAAAATTGTATTGCATTATGCATTACCGATTTATAATCTTGACATGATAAAAAATTTAAATATTATAAAAATAAAAAGTGCATTGATAAAAGGATATTCTGTAAAAAACATCGTTTATTTCATAAAAACGCTTTTAGAAGTCAGTAATTTATTTAAGCTATAATTACATTACTGTATTAACAGTAGATTAATAATATCATCAGATTACGGAAATTTATTTTAACAACTTGTAATTAATTATTCATTGTACAATCTCGGATTTTCTGCGCAGAACTCATAAAGAACAAATTTCTTTCCTAAGAGGAAGTGCGTATTGATGTGACAATGAGCAATCCAAATACCCGGATTATTCGCGATGAATCTTATAACTGCCCAACCGCAACCAGCACCACTCGTCGTATTCTCAACTTTCTGGTAGGGAAACATTGTGATAACGTCTCGGAATTGGAGTCGGCCGCTTCTAAACGTCGTATTCTCAACTTTCTGGTAAGGGAACATTGTGATAACGTCTCGGAATTGGAGTCGGCCGCTTCTAACGTTCCTGTCGATTATACTGTCAAGTTTCCCGAGGTCTACGGTGTCCGCGCCTTCAGCTACCAGCCAAAAGGAATGCCTGGATACATTAAAATAATATTGTTAATTAAAAATTTGTTAATTGCATTGCATACGTATACTTCAGTTTTGTTTTTAATTTACTTACCCATGCAAATGCCAGGGATGCTGTTGGGGCAATGTGAGAAAAATATTCGTAATTAATAAGAATTGTCAAATAATTAAGAAAATAGAATTATAGAATTATTTATTGGTAGTGGTTGGTTTTATTTATTTACCTGAAGGCAAGGTCCATCGTCCATAACCCGATTTTGGAAGACAATGTCAACAATCTGCCCTTCCGTGATTTCATACACTTGCTTACTATCCCTGGCAATGTCCACTCCGTTTCTTACTTGTTTTAGATAATTCATCGATGGATTTTGATAGTGATGTCCGTTAATGAGAAATTGGTAAATCTGATCACTGTTCTTCTTCATCATGGCATCGATGACAATTCTCTTGTTGTGTTTTCTTGGAAGCTCGTACACCTCGGATTNGGATTTTGATAGTGATGTCCGTTAATGAGAAATTGGTAAATCTGATCACTGTTCTTCTTCATCATGGCATCGATGACAATTCTCTTGTTGTGTTTTCTTGGAAGCTCGTACACCTCGGATTGGGGGAGGAGTCTGTTGGGCATGAGATGCGGTAAAATCCATGAGGATGGTTTAGCCGTTTCTGTCTTTCCTTCGAAGAGTTGCTTCCTCATAGGGTCTGGATTTGGAGCTCCTTCGTAATGCAATATAGCTCTCACTTGCCGTTATCTGGACCTCCACCTATGTAATGAAAAAACCAAATAAATAATTTTGAAATAATTTTTTTAAGTGACAAGATATAAGATACAAAAGACTGAGTAACTTACCAAAGGGGCTCATTATCTCTGAACGAATCCAATAATTATCAACCTTCTTGTTCATGGCCACTTGGATTGAATACCTTTGCCCCGAGTTGATTTGAACGTGATCCGTATACACAGGGAATGTTAATATACCATCCATCTCAATTACGTAGAAGCTGTGATTCGCAATACTGAACTTGAGCATGTCTTCCGAAGCCAAATTGATAATCCTGAAGCGATAAGTCTTCCCTTCCTGCACCGGAATAACTTGATAACCCGGCGCATCCCCATTACTTGTATTCCACTTCCCATACGAATACCCATTAATATGAAGACTTTCTACTTTCGGCTTTCCCTTCCAAGGTCCTAAAACGTCAAGGACGAACTGCTCTAAAGAGTAATGATAAATTGTTCCCAAGAGGAAAGTTTCTTCTTTACATTGATCGAGTTGATAACTTGTTCCGAGAGCATTCCAGTAACTTGGATTGTCCCTGATTACAATCACCCCTTTAATGAAAATGCTGTCATAGTCGAGATGCCCATGGTACATGTAAGTCCCCGTCTGTGTGCCTAGTACGACTTCGTAAACATAAGTTTGATTTGGTTTGATGGGGTCTTGAGTTACCCATGGAACGCCATCAGCAGCCACCGTATGCTCTTGTAAAAGGCCATGGAAATGAATGGCGGTTGGAACTGGCATCATGTTCACTACAGTCACTTGAAGTACGTCAAATTGGTTGGCGTAGATGGTTGGACCTGGGAATTGACCGTTAATGAGGTAGCCGTTTTGCTTGTAATTATCGGGTTGAACTATCCCTTCGGATAAGACGAAGGTGTAGGATTTTATGCGGTTCTCTATATTACTTGGATAATACGAGCATCTGTCCATATCTACGTAATCTGAGTTAGATGGCGGGTAGTTGTTGTTGTTATTCCCGTAGTTGTTATTCTCGTAGTCGTTATTCCCGAAGTTGTTGTTATTATTATTGCCAAAATTATTATTATTCCCGAAGTTGTTGTTATTATTGCCGAAGTTATTGTTATTATTCCCGAAGTTGTTGTTGTTATTATTCCAGAAGTTGTTGGTATTGCCGTAGTTGTTTCCACTACTGCATTCGACCAGGAATATTAACGAATAGAAAATTGTGACGATTAAGGAGTTCAAAGTTAATGATGGGGCGGATTGTATATCTGGGGCTCGTATTTTAGAAGCCATTTTGGCAATTTTTTAAAAAGTTTAAATTAGTAATTAACAAACCTAACTTTTAAAATTTGATACGTTAAATCTTTAAACTACGGAAGAGTTCGTAACCTAACTCGCTTGGACTGGTTCAGTTCATGAAATAACAGAAGTTCTCTCATGTCAGTGCGTGTCTTAATTACATTCATCCAACAAGCATTTCCCGAGTTTGTTAAGAAAAGCGGCGGTACTCGCAATAAAAATCTTAAGGCCCAAAACCGATTCCTACTAATCCTGAGCATTTTAAAAGTTCATTTTACTTTATGTTTATATGTTTACAAAAATACAAAACTTTACTTGAGTGAGAGCATTGTCTTGTTCTGCAGAGGGAAAAGAAACTAGAAACGCTAAAAATATTACTTAAAGCTCTTTAAAGCTTCTTGAATATGCCAACCGGCGACCTGGAAATTTTTACCATGCATTCATTTTAAAATACGATAAGGTATTTGACTTAACTTAATCGAAAGAGATTAAAGGGGGGTTTGCTTTAAGGTACCTTGCCGTACAAAAATGCTGCTCATTACAAATTAAACTCTGTAGTCACAGTCTGCAACCCTTTTCTAGCTGTTAAAGGTACTGCACGTCTGAAATAAAGCCTTTTCTTGTTTTTTTTTGCCTTTCAGTCCTTTTTGCTGCATTTGATGAAAGACACAAATCTTTAAGAAATTAGCCAATCTTCAAGCCAAAAGGGTAAAAAATATATAAATAAATGCACCCCTGTGTGTGGGTACACACAATGACCGTGTAACAAAAATGTGAGCGAGCGGACCCAAAAAATATTTTATGACTTCAAGAAATAATGAAAATGATTCTGAAAGTTCTGTCAAAAGTAAATTCATTTGCATCCAGCAGAACTAATCCATAAACATCCTCTCCTACTTTTTCCTTAAAAATATTTCACAGCTCATTCCACATCATTCATCCCCCTCTCATTTCCTCAATTCCTCATTTCATAACTGCTGTAGGTAAAATAAAATAATTTTTAAACATTTTCCTGGTCTCATCTATCATCTTCGTCATCATCAAATCCAGTTATATCCGACATTAGTGGCACCTGTCCTGCGCACCTTAACATCAATAAACAGATAGCAAGCTACTGATAGTCATAACTATAGTTCGACGTTCTGGCAATGAATTTCAAAGAACCCCACCACGATAATGGTTTGAAAGAATATATTAGGCAAATGACCAAACAATATCGATAACGCTAACCTATTATAGTACTAGATCAAATCGACGTGTTTTAAATGAAATTACGTAGTATATACAGGTTGCCTCTAATGTGTCTGTGCATTACCCATGGTAACAATAGCAATATTGATGTGCAACGAAGTATTTTTAAAACGGTTTTGCTTCCGTTTAATCTTAGTCTTTAAAATATTTCGTTTCACATCAATATTGCTATTGTTACCATTGGTAATGCACAGACACATTTGAGGCAACCTGATATATAGTAGTATTTTATTTATTTATTTAATTTTAATTCAAAGATTCTCCATACGAACGTTTAGTCTTGCATTACCCCGTTACTTTATTGATAGTATTTCGGTTGACAATTTTGGTGATTGATATTAAATGATGCTTTGCCCGTTCCCTCAGCCTCAATCCATTAATTACTACGCCAATTTTTCCAAATCATCACAATGTAATGTAATAATTGACACTGTACAAAATGAACTTAGACTTGACTTAGACTAGTAAATGATTTTAAATCTAAAACTAAAATCAATTAGACAATAGACAACTGACAGAACAATTTAAAACATAAAAACATTTTCTAGTTTTTTATTATTACTATTAAAAATTCACTTCATAGTAATTAATAATCGAATGGATCATTGATCAGTACACAATAGTGTTCGTAGTATTGTTAGTACATATTTGTATTCAGAAGTATAAGGAGGAAATAAGCTCAATATTTTCTACTACAGCTTTAGATAATAAAAAAAAATGTGCGAGAAAAATCACGAAAGTACAATGAAATATTTGAATAAGGAGTTGCTAGCTGTAAGGGAATGCAGTCGATTTTTTCTT
>JAHZNJ010000006.1:0-11379 GCA_027744475.1 Lepidocyrtus cf. sotoi NNG-2020
CTTTCTCTCTCGCTTTCCTCCTTTTCATTTCATCGTTAACCAAAACTCCAGAGTCCATCCAAAACTTTACATTTTGCTGCTTCTTTTTTTGCCTTTTCTCAACAACAATCTCAACTCTTCTGTTCTTTCTTCTGTTGTTGTGTGTGGCTCTCTGTAGGCCTCCGAGGTAGAAAAGTCAACAAACCATGCTGGCGTACTCTGATGATAGTGATGATGATAGCATATTCCTGAGACTTACATTCATAGCTGATGATGATATTTGTGATGCCTGCATGATGCATTAGATTTTTTGTAGATTTTTTTTTACATAATATATTATTATTTAGTCAAGTAGGCATATAAATATCATCTTCAAGAAAGGATTTTAGGAAAGGATAAATGTTTTTTTCTAGAGATTCTACCAAGATTGTTTTGAAATATTCACTAACAGTTGAATATTACGAAGAAATGTAGATACTCATTCTAGTGAGCTTTAAATACGTTGGAGAAGTATATTGTGTGTCCCATATTATTATAAAAATGTGAAGTGAGTGTTTAGTTAAAAAGCTGTGGTGGTGGCAGAGTTGATGTGAGAAGGAGAAAGAAGATGTTGTTGTTGCTGCTGCTGAAGATTATGATGATGTTGCTGTCTTCTCGAAACTTGAAACTGAAACGAAGAAGCAGCAGACTTGATCATCCGGCCAACCTCCTCACTTATGATTATTATAGAGTGCTTTAGTCGGCAGGAGAATGCCGACTTTGTATTATTACACTCGTCATCATCATCAGTAGTTTTCATCTTCATCATCTTCTTCATCACTAACAGACACACACAAAGTCTCATCATCATCATCTTTGTCTTCATCAAGGGAAAACAATGACCAACCTGTTGCTTCCGATATTACTATTATGCCTTTTTTCTGCTACGCTCACGATGATGATAACTTGATACAGTAAATGTTTGTAACTGAAGTAAGATGAAAGCTTATTAGAGGAACCCTTTCTTACGTTTAATTCAAATTGCAGTAAATAATACAGAAAATCGTGAAAATACCTCACGTTGTTGCCTACTCGTACTTGTGCTTATATATATGCATATTATATGCCTATATTATTAAACTTTATCTATGCATAATTCTACTTACTATTGCTGGAAGGTGAAGGTATGCAAGTTTAAGATTTTTCAATTTTTTAGTGAATCTAACGCAATGCTGCATTAAAGTGAAATATGCATATGGTATTTACACTCTGTGATGGCTTCATTTGCCCCTGCAAAAATAAAAATAGCAAATAAATTACGTGCATAACTTCACTATTACAATGTCATCTTTAAACTACTGAATTGGTAGACTATTATACTTACCCTTTGCAATAGATTCTAAAACACCTCGATTCTCACGTACAAGTCTCTGCTGCTTTTTCCTCAGCACTGATGCAACTTGAGGCTCCAAGTAATTATTACCTATGTTGGCACCACCACGAATTGTGTTCATTATTAAATTATTCGGTTCTCCTACTTTGGCTATACCCCTGCAAAATCAGGGGAAAAAATCACAATTTAAAACCATTTCTTTATTAAAAATATTTTCAGTGCTAAAGACTCTTGAAACTATTTTGCTATAAAACACTTAAAACTTAATATATCCCTATTGAAAAAATACAGTCAACGCCATAAAATTGCCAATCATCAAATAAAATCACCACTTGTATGTTGGCACCACCACGAATTGTGTTCATTATTAAATTATTCGGTTCTCCTACTTTGGCTATACCCCTGCAAAATCAGGGAAAAAATCACAATTTAAAACCATTTCTTTATTAAAAATATTTTCAATGCTAAAGACTTAAAATTATTTTGCTATAAAACACTTAAAACTTAATATATCCCCATTGAAAAAATACAGTCAACGCCATAAAATTGCCAATCATCAAATAAAATCACCACTTGTGTTCTTGTCATATTATTATCTTGAATTGTCTTCCATCTTGCCATTCTGGTTATTCGACTTTGATATGATTGAATCGAGGTGGTCCATCAAAAGCTCTTTTTACTTGACAGCTATTAGTGTTTACTGTCAATAATAATGATGTCATGCGTGTTGTATGAATGACTCGTAAGAGTAAAAAAATACTTTGTATGAGTACATGGTAATATCATTGTCTCTTTAACCTTATGCGTGAAAAATTTCCCTATGAAACGAAGGTGAAATATTGCTGTAGCTAATTCAGTGAACATTGAATGAATAAAGAAACTTATTGTTGTGAGATGGATGAATATCTCTCTCTGAAGCTATGATGATGACACGGCTAATTGACAGGCAATGACAATTACTGCCGTCAACGGTAGGTTAGTGATTGAACCCTTTATTGCAAAACAAGTTTTTAAGAATTCTAATTATAAAACACGTAAAACCTATTTTAGCGTATCTAAATAACCCAGGTCTTCTGTATTCACCACCTCTAGTCAAGTCAGCCGAGCTGTCGCTGTTGTTGATGATGGCTTAAAGAATTACTCAAAGTATACTGTCGCCAATAAAACTGGTAAGTAGAAAAGTACAGCAGGTTTATATAAGCTCATTAATAAAGTAGGAAGAAGCGATGATGATAATGATTAGCAACCGCATTATAATAAAAATGATAGTGCCGAGACCTATTAATTCCCTCCAGCAGTAGTGGTTGTTTAGCTGGCTGACTTCGGCTGCGATTTTAGCTTGACAGATTCTCGACATCAATTTAAAAACTCTTGTGACAAAAAAGCCGCATGCGTGCTTTCATCTTTCGCTTGTCTCGGCAAATGACTTGTCCTGTGTGATATGAAATTATGTTTCTTTTTACATACTATGCGCGTATTTGATTCTGCTTTTATCCGAGCAGAGATCCGTGGTCCGTGGGAAAGCAGAGAGAGAACGAAAGGAACAAGTGCAGCAGCGCATCATCTTTGAAGACATTGATTTGAGTCGAGTTTTTAATACTATCTGATAAAACTTTTTCCTAACATGCGAGTAGTTTTATTTACCCAATGTAGCTTCATTTGATTCTGATTCATTAATCAAACAAAAAGGAGCGCATAAAACACAAACTCCACTATCACTACCACCAACATCACGACGACCACGAATAGAGCCACAACACAACAAAGAGTTAACAATTTATTCAAATATGTTATGTTTCAGAGATAATATGTAAGAACAAACTGCCTACCACTACCACATACCACATCAGTCAGTCACTCAGTCATGAATACCAAAAGAATATTTCACTGCTCAAATCCGATATAGTCAACATTATTCAACTCAATTCAACTGTGCAGGATGCAAGGAGGCAGGTATAAGCAAAGCAAGAAGATAGGAAACTCGATTGTCAGTATTTTAGTCCAGTTGGGCAGGTCCACCAGGACTCTTCATCTTGGACAAGTAAGTAACAAAAAAATAAAAAGAACAAAAAGTCAAAGGCTACGAAACCAATACAGCTCTTTTCTCTCAACACAGCAGCAGGAAAAAATTAGTGATGCAGACAGAGAAAACAAAAACATTGTTTGAACTCAACAAAAAATCTGTTGGTAGTTAATAGAGGTAACTTGTAAGTTGTTTTTATGCATGTTAAATGCCAAACCAGGCTACTTCATACCACTTTTCCACTTTCTTGTCGGACAGCAGCGATTTGACAAAAAACGATGAATGACCTCACTAAACACAATAATATGTACCTAACTTTAGAATTGTATGCCAAGAGCTCTGCCTGTAATGAATAATTCTTTCTTTTACAAGGAAACTTGTTAATTCAGTTTCGTACTGGAAAGCAAGAAAATGTACAAAGAAGTAGATGAACTCAATAAATTATTTTTAATCCCGGTGAAATATTGTAACTTCATTACTAAACCAGAAAAATCCTATTTTACACGGAAATATGATATTTTGCAACTTCTTGATAAAGCGGCAGCACTACTATTTAATTTATTGTCACTTCTAAATTAACCCTTTTATTAGTACTTATCATTGTGGCATTTTATGGAAAATCCCAATCATCTAGTAAGTATGACTCATGATGACGATTTGATCAGCAATAGTGAGATGTCAAACAATTCGAGGAAAAATGCAAATGAGCAATACCGTAGCTTATATTTCCAATCGAGTGGATAACGTATTCATTTTACGCAAGAGATTTTTAGCGAGAAAACGAAGCAACGCTTTGGGAGAAAACGGCGAAAAATTTGAAAATCAGTAGCGGAAAAGAAAATTAAAAAATGTTGCGTAAATATCCATGCACGCTTGAGGTCTGCACGCTCCTCTCTAGCGACTATTAGTGAGCAAGAAAACTGTCTGCAACTAATTTGCATAATTAAATATTGTAAATTTGAACTGTAATCCTTTTATTTATTTAAATATTTGAATATAATTCAATTTATGCTACAATGGACTGAGAAATTTAGTTTTTAAAAATCCAAATTAAAAAATACAAAGGGGTACGATTCAGTGGAGAATAAGAAGTATTATATAACTGGACAATGTTGAACACAAGACTGCTTTTCATACCACAAAAACAATCTCGTCATCATTACTTGCTAGTGTCATTGACAATTTCTTGTCTGATTATCAACATCAAATCGTCGGCATCCTTCCTTACCTGTTTAAGATTTCTTTTCTCCCTTCTACAAAAGCTACTGCATCCACACACACCCTTACCACCTCTACTGTATAACGTTATTCATGCAAGAAAGGCTGGTTAATCCACATTCCAGTCACATTCATCTTCTGATATGAAATCTCTTGTATCTTAAAACCCTTTTTTGTTTTGGACATACAAGTAATTTGTAATCCGTTTATTGTCTTCCATTATGGATACCTAAAAGGATTCTTAGTTGGTCAGTGGAAATACAAATGAATCTTTTGTAGTAATGTGACAGATTTTTAGATCTGATATTACGTGCTTGTAAAACTTTGGTGGTTTGATGAGGTAGTGGCATGGTGGTAGTCTACGAGTAATCATGACTATATTTTTATAAAATTGCACCCTCTTGGAGTATTGTGCAAAGAAAAGCAATATTTTACGAAAACCAAATGAAAAGGGCTTTATGTAATGAATACCTAGTCAATTCATTCACAGAAAATAACTGATCACTTTCATTTCTCCAGCAAAAGTTTTTGTGTTCCTGTGCACATCATACCATAATACCTTTTCACTTTGGTGGTCCGTTTCCCGTCTATGGAACACGCTAACCGTTCTATTATTACTTGAGAAGGAATGCAAAATGGAGGAAATGGATTCCATTGTACCAGTTCTGCCAACAACATCATCATCGTCAGATGTAATTTTGTTCAATGACAATGGATCTCTTGCCACACATTGACGGATGAATAGTATTGTTACCTTTCTCTCCGTCAATGACCCGTAAATATATACAACAAACGTACATGTACGTCTTTGTTCACAACAAGATTCGAATAAAAGTTTTGAGCTAAGTACGTCGTCATTCTCATAATCATTATCATCAGCATCACATGAAAATAAAACATTATACAAGGATGATCGCAACCATTAGCGCGATGACAGGATACATAATTGTAGAATACCTTAAGTCAAGTTGAATGAAATTTCTGAAAAAAAGTAGGAAAGAAGAAAATGTAAAGGGAGAAAGAAGAATGACTTTATTGTATAACTCAATGCAATGTTGGAATAGATTCTGCTTGCAAAGCTGAACAGCAGCATCTTCACAAATTGTAGTTGTGAGTAACCTATCTTTGAGCTTTGTGGAAATAAGAAGCAGCATGCTGCTGCTCAAGTTGTAAAATGTCATGTAAATTATAAAATTGTAATGTGTTCAATGCCATTGAAGGGCAGAAGAATAAAAAGGCCCTCAGCAGCGAGTTTATTATTGTCAGCTTGTTGGAAGTGACACTGTGTGGGGCTCTTTTAGTATAATGGGTTGCCACTGCCACAAAACAATCATTCCACCTTTAAAATCATTATCATCATCATCATCATAAACGCAAACGTAATAATGAAACAGGAAAATTATTGTTTTCTACCATGAAAAAGTATGCAATGCAGTCGTATGAACGTAAGAAAACAGCTTCATGTATAGACAAAGATATCAACCTTGTCCTAAAGGATGCCCCGCTCCTCCCACAATCGCCTTCACCACCCATAATTACACATCACTTTCACACATTGTATTTCTCCCACAGGGACAACAAAAAAGAATAGAAACTAACAGGACATTTAATTTCTCTCATAAAATAATTAGTTGCATATGGAAGAAAATACCTACAGTGAGCTCATGATCACTTTCGATCTGCCAGAGCAGAGGAAGTCCTTATTGTGCGTGTACAGGAACGAAGTGAATGGGTTCAGTAAAGGAAGGGAGATGACGGTGCAAAGTGGGAATAGTGATACACCTTTTATGATTTGCTGTTGCTTCGTCCTTCCATTTCACGTTTCCGGTCTGGTGCGTGCGCTAAGACTATTGAAATGGGAGAAATGTATACATAGTAAATCCGACCTGGTGCCATTTCATGTCACATTCTGTCATCATAGAAAATGAGGCAAAAAAGAGCACCAAAGTATGTGCACGGTGATGAAAGAATAATAAGTGAAGATAAGGCATAGTTTATGTCACATTGTCATCAAATCGATAATGCAGTTATTGCATTTATGCATAACAACACAGCGCATTCTTTTCCGACATATTCATGTTCTTTGACTTAAAACCTTAGTACATGTAAAAGTAATCCAAAGGAGAGATTGGGTAAAGATACAGGAAATGACAACAACAACGGCGGTGCTTCATGAGGCGGTCCTTTTACCAAAAGTTTCTCTGTCATTCTGCCCAAGATTAGGTATTTTAAATTGTAGGAGTTAATAATACACAAATTAACTTTCAATTATCCCTTTTTTGTTTAGAATGAGATCTAAAAGTTTTATGCATTTTGGGTCTATTACTTTTTCTAAAAGGAAACGAAAAGGAGGTACACTACAGAATACTAGACCATCCTTTTCACGATAAGCTAATTAAAGAGGAGCAGATAAAAGCTCTAAAAAAGGAAACTATTTTGTAGATAACTTTAACATCTTTTTTTGTTTTTTCGTAGCATGTTCTCTATGTTCCGTGTAATCTTAATTTTTTGTTCCAGTCTTACTAAAATATGTAACTGTTATCGAAACAGAAAAAGTTTTTCTTTAGGCTTATTACATGCTAATGAATGCAAACAAAGGCTCTGACACAACTCGGAGCGGACCCATCCATTCATGAATACCTATGCATTTTTGGCATAGGTCATCAATAAATCCATTTTTAAGCTGCTGCTATTTTGGGAATGAGGTTTACATATCCAAAATTCAATAAAATTCCCAACTCTTACTTCCTAATTATACTATAAACGAAATGCACTAAAGGAAGAAAAAGTTTTTCAAAATACATTTCCACCAACACACAAATACGTTATATTTAAAAAAAAAAAATAGTTTCACTATTTTATTTATGTTGGTAAGCTATTTTACTAAAGCAAAAAAGTTGTCGGAAGAGCTAAAAGCAGTAAAATATTATGTAGATGATAATGACGATGATGCCGACAGACAAGTGAAAAAAGCACACGAGCGAGCAACGTACACATGTACACACGCTTACAACTCAAATTGCCGGCATGTGTTCATGTATCATCATGATCATAATAATAACAATAAAAATAACCATAATAATTGTTAAACAAATAAGGAATGATGTCCAGAGAAGAGAAGAGAGAAAGATCATCATGTTGATGTTGTTGTGGTGGTGGANAATTGCCGGCATGTGTTCATGTATCATCATGATCATAATAATAACAATAAAAATAACCATAATAATTGTTAAACAAATAAGGAATGATGTCCAGAGAAGAGAAGAGAGAAAGATCATCATGTTGATGTTGTTGTGGTGGTGGATAAAAGAAGAGTTAGTGAGTGATCTGCTTCGTTGGATCTCACTTTTACTCATTCTCCGCCGTACAGGTAGGTAAAATAATGCATTGCGACATCAACTGATGCAATGATAAATGTTTAACATATTACAGAAAAGGATTTACTTTTCTTTCGACATTAGCACCGCATCTGTAGCTGTAGCGCTAAAAACTAAATGAACAAAAACGCCAGCCATGGTTTATAGTTTCAGCTGGAAAATGAAACCAGAATTTTTTTGCCATTTTTGATTCATGTCAAACATTTTCATTTTCAACTCAGGCCATCGTGCCAGGCTTTCCAGATGGTACGTTTATACCGCAACAAAAACTTCACCAAAGTTTTCCTGTATGCAATATGCAATAAAAAATCACTAGTATAAACGAAAAAAGACTAAACTGCATTTTTCTTTGAAATAAATGGAAAAAATTCTATGCATACATACTATAACTATTTATTATAGGATGACTATAATTCAAAGGATTTTCTTTTCTAATAACATGGAATTTGAAGCGATATGACCTCCTTGAGCCATCTCTCTTTAAATTCCTTTACATCTTTTGACAACAATCCTAGATTAACTTTCAGAATTTGTCAGTCTTGCTTACGCTTGAAACAAGTAGGCAATATGGAGTCTCCCTTGAGAATATCTTTCTGGTCATAAATTATAATGAGCATTATGAACGGAATGACTTTTTGGCCATGTATTTCGTCTGGCAATGCAGTGGTGGCGGTGGTGGTGGTGCAATGGCGCATCATCATCTTTGCGGTTATCTTATAACTTTGAGGTTTTTCTGTGGCTGCGATTATAATGTATGCAGGCGTGCGGTCAAAGTTATATATAAGGATTAACATCATGTTAAAATATTAATATGATAATAGCTACGATTATGTTACGTGGTGTTGCTTGGTAAGGAAAGAATGGATGATATGATCTCATGAGCTAATATGCCGACTAACTTTGTTCATGTCATCATTTTTTTGAGTATGCAAAGGAAGGTTCACACCTCCAAACATGTGGTTGGTAGATACGCTGTGGCTGGGTTGGTTGCCTTCTTTAATCTGCCGATTAGTGCATGTTTTATGTGGCAGGTAAAAATGATGATATGGATCAGTGAATATGAAAAGGGAACAAATCGTGTTTAATTTGTTAAGTGTAGCAATCAGCTTATCAGTAAAAAAGGCTAAAGCGTATGATATAATGCTACACGAAAAATTAGCCCTTTTTTACTGAACTGTTTTAAATATGATGATGGGAGACACTATGTCTGTATGAAAATTATATAAATTTATTGTCTAAAACAAAGAAATACTTTGAATTTGTATTTAAAATGTAATTTTACAGTAGTTTTTTCTTAATTTGTAAGCCTTTTCTCGCAACATTTTATTTACTTTTAAAAACCAAAAAAAAGTTTTTAACGAGAAGAATATTTAAGCAGAATTTTCTTTTGGAATTTCCAGCAAAGTAAGATGTAAATAGTTTGAAAGTAGCATGTTTGTATTGAATATCTGTCGAGCTTAAGCTTACGGGACAACTTCATTCATGCTGAGTGAGTGACACAACAACAATAACTAACAAGCCTTCTAATAGCTCTAATACTACTTCACCTTGTCCTCTGCTGATATTGATGCTTACATCATTTAGGTTGTTACGCAAAGGTTTACAAAAGATTTGAGAAAAATATCGGGGAAGGGAGACACATATGTCTAGGAAAGGATTTTAAAACTTTAAGAAGGAAAATGGTACTCTACAGAAACACCAACTAAACAGTTTTTATTTCTACTACTACTTACTAACTTAACTACCCATCTGAAAACTGAACTTGAAAACTGCAAACAAAACATTCGTCGTGGATTTAAAAACCTTGTCATTACTTATATGAATCGTTGGGGAAGGAAATATATTGAGTATTTATTTTGTACCAGCTGTCGACGAAGTTTCCTTTTTTATAAATGAGTTCTAAGCAATAATGAATACATCATTGTGAAAATGAGGAGAGAATCAACGAATAGACTCTGGGGCGAGTTTTTGTTTGCGAAGGAGCATGCACCAGAAGAATAGAAAATGCTTTCTTTATAAAAAATTCTTGTGTGTTCTCTCGTCCATAACATACAGTACAGTGTTGTTCTCATACAAACATATTTTATCAATAAAAGGGCTCGGGCTCACATTTTTGTCGGTAAAAAGGACTTTATCCGACTTTTGCCGCTTCTCCTCAAATTTCTTCATATTTATAAAAAAAGCTGTGCATCAACAAAGAACACACAGAAGATGATGAATTGTAATTAGCTTGTGTGTGGTTTAATATATCGTACATACGTAGTAAGCAGTGATTAGCTCTAGTTGAAATGTATGTTTGCATGGCTTTTTTTTATAAATTTGTGGGTATTCCAAAAGGCAACAAACATAATTAGCATCAGTTTACACGAGCCTGCTTCTTTCTTTCATTCATTCCCACAACAGCTCAGTTTATTGTTGATAATCAAAGTGTCCTTTACCGGGCATAAAACTTTTAATACTTTAGATTCTTATTTTTTAGCTTGTGCCAAATGTTGAACCAAATATAATCCACAAATAAACATAGTAGTATTATATTTCACAATAGAAAGTCCAAAATAGTAAAAAAATATTAAAAATCCGGCAAGCAGATTATGTTACATTCCGATAATAAAGGCTATGAAAAGGGTACTTTCTACTTTTATATTAAAATTCATCACTATATTAGCAAAATGAGATGTAAAGAACTAACTACTACATAACTGAATGAAAAGTATTAAGTAGCGTTCCCTTAGTTGGTCTTTTTCATCGAGAGTTGCACATAAGCACAGGTAAATCCAAAATAATAATGAATGCGATAAAAGTGTAAATAGAATCTTACAGCTAATTTTTGTATTATAATGGAAATCATTTGTACAGCCTAAAAAGAGATTAAACCTTTTACAACAAAAAAAAACCTTCCAAGTAAGCCAGTCTTAACAAAATGATTTCATAAAAATGATTTTCTGTTATGTTATGTTACGTTTACGCTGAGATGCGATATGGATGTAATGTTTTCGACTTATTTGGATTCAACAAACAAAGCCGCACCAACAACAGCAGCAGCTCAGCTCCTTCCTTTAAACTCATTCTATGATGAAATGATCGAAGCTTGTAAAAACATAAAGGATCAAAAATGCAAATGTGACGATAAGCAAAGCTTATTATGTACGGAAGACTGACAACGTACAAAGCACTTTTTTCTACCAAGAATGGTTTAAAATGGTCATTTTATTATGAGGTTCTGGAAGGAGAGTAGTTCAAATCGTGCAACAAATGAAATGCAGACAAACGGGCTATGCAATGCACTTAAAATCTAATGAAATGATGATAAGAGGAAGGGTGGGTTTTGAGAAGGTAGTATGGTTTCTTTCTGTGATAATAATGATAAAGACTTGCGTAATAAGACGAGATGCGATTACTCCATACGATAA
>JAHZNJ010000007.1:0-14282 GCA_027744475.1 Lepidocyrtus cf. sotoi NNG-2020
GAGCATAGAACAGAGAACAGCAGATGTGCTTGTAGAAGTAAAGAACTTCGTTTTTATCATCCTTTACAAACGAAACCAACAAATCCTTACCTTCTGCTGTCAGATAGGAAAGGAAAGAGTACGTTATTGTTGGCATCTATATGTGTGCCTTATAAGAGGAGAACTCCCCCAAAAATTCTGAACCAACAAAGCTTTACTTTACCAGAAGAAGAAGAAGAAGCTACATCAGCACTTCATTTTGTCATATCATGGGTAGAGTTGTTTGGTTGTTCATGGAAGCTTTAGAATAAAAACTGAATTCTTTCATTCTTCTCCTTTGATACAATGCAAGAAAAACAGGGCACGAAGGAATTCTAGTGCTCTGTTATGATGCTTCTCCAGAATCATATCATCATCATACATGTACCATTTCATTTCTTCACGTAAAATTGTTTCAAGTTGGAGAGGGAAAAAGGAGAAGAAGAAATATAGGCAAGGCAAAAAATTGTTGGGTTACATTTTTCTATGAACAGAAAACCTTAAAGACTTTTAAATTTCTGATTCTGTTGATGCTCTGTAGTAAGAATGCTCTGTTGCTTCACCGCTGCTAATGCTGAATTCGTCATGAGAAAGATTGCCTTCCTTTTAAAAATTGCTTCAGCTGGCATGGGCATGACACCCATTCCAGGTTCCCTCTCCATAGATAGATGATGATAATGAGAGGAGCAAATAATAATATAAAAATGAGCTTCTAAAGTAAAATTGTATGAAAAAAGTCAACAGCGCATTGAAAGAAGAGCCAAAACGACTGGATTAATATGCAGATGGTTTTATTTAATGTTGTTCAGCATTGGAGTTTTTTTTACTTTTTATTATTGTAAGACTGGATTCCTTTGAATAAAAAAGGAAGTGTCGAGGACAAAAAAGAAGAAGAAACATGGAAGTAGAACAGCAGAAGAAAAATACAACAGGGTTAAAAGCTTATTGACATAAGTGCTATTATGCAATGTAAATGAGTAAAGTAAACTTCTTTTTACAATGTAAGCGGAAGTGAAGCGATTAAGGATATAATATTCATGCAAGATTTGATGGCAACATCATCTTCTCCAGAGAAATAACACTTTATGTTTAGCTGGATTGACGATGAGAAGACGAAAAGAGGCGCACATGCTCTGAGAAGAAGATTAGCTCACTTTTAAGAAGGAGAAGAAGATGCGATGCAGATAGACGGATGGATGAACAAAGATATGGGTCGGGTTCGGGTGGATCGGTGGCAAAGCAAGAAAAACGTGAACATGAAAAGTAATGTATGGAAATGAGAACGAGGTGAGTGAGAAGCCAGGGGATTGTGGATTGTGTTTGTTGGATAATGTTGCATCGTTGTAAAGTTGTGTTGTGGTCCATTAAACACTGGACACTACTGCTCCGGTTTGAAAGATATAATAGGATTAATGATATTATGTAACAATGCAGAGACAGGACAATGAATTGAATGCGGTTAATGAATAAAATAGAATTGTAGCGTATTTGCTCTCATTCTGGACATTACATAGCAATAATGAAGCATAATAAATATTTTAATTAATACCGTTTCGCAATTGAGGGAATGAAATAAAATTCCAAATTTCAATTAAATTGCTTTCTTCATTGTGATTAAGTAAACTTATTAATACGACACTAAATTATTAATTTTGATACAGCTTATTGCACCACCCTACGTACTTATGAATTGCATACACGATACATGAATGAAATATATAAATATAGTATTGCTGTTGAAATAACCGATTTCTTGATGTCGTGGGAGAATTTTTGTCAAGATAAACTTAACTTAAAGCAGTAAAATGCGTAATTAAACTCATTATCATCCAAATGAACTTTATTTTTCGATATACATACGAAAAGCTTTTGGAATCGTCAAATTTGTTATCTTTTTATCGTAAGAATCATTTTCTGATTTATAAATGTTATTGGGGAGCTGAAAGTATTCTAAAAGTACAATACGCTCACTGGCTACATAGCATACATCCATCCCTGCATCCTATTCGTCAAATTTCTTTAAAATAAACGGTCCAATATTTCACATTTTAACGTACAAATAATAAAATAATATTATATGAATTGTGAATCACACAAACAAGGAGTGAAAAGTTGAAATTGGGACAAAATTGGAGAACTTTAATGCAAAGGTAGGAAGGAAGGAGAACAAAAAACGCTTTACACAAATCATATCATAAAAATCTTCCCCTTCGTCTACTTTTACGAATTGACATGATATTTTCATGTAACGTTTTCTATGCAGTGAGATAAATAATCTGATATTTGAGAGCAAGATAGAAAGAAGGTGGGACTCAATTCCCACAAAAAAGCTCAACAATTGACATGTTTACAGTATTATGACAGATCTCTTGAGTTTCACACGAAGCATTCAACAAAGAAAAGAAAATCGAAGAAAGAATCAGAACCCAACGAATGAGGCATAATTACAGGTTTTGGAGACGCAATTTTTATAATAACGAGGGTGGCCTGTGTTGAAGGAATGAAATTGATTGAGAGACAAAAGCATAACAATATAAAATCTCACTCTCACAGGATCAGATTTACATTTACAAGAATACCAATAGAGTACGTAAAAAATAAACCAAATGTGAAAAGAAAAAGGGTGTGATTTTGACACTTCTCTTGCTAGATGCCCTAGTCAAGCACAATAATATTGAAAATTTTAGTACTTTCTACATGGTCTTGGATTGCAAATGACGTGATTAGGATAATTCTAGGCTACCACTCCAGGTGAACGAATGGCCGTATGTATACTACTGAATGAAAGCAAAACGGATTAACGGATAAATGCGGACATGGAAATGGAGGAATAATGTGAATAAAACGTGAGGTGAGTGGTCGTTTGTAAAAGGGTTAGGTACATGGACACGAGCACATGAAAAGCCTAAGTCGATTAATCGATTTATGTCCAAATAAACATGATATTAGGAAGAAAGGTGTTTGTGTTTCATTTTCATTTATCCTATGCAAACTTCGTCAATGGCCATGTTAAAGAAATTTTTCATGAATACGCTTTCCAGTTGGTTATTTAGTGGCAAAGGCAGCTGTCCAGAAACTGTTGTATGGAAAGACATTTTGTTTGTATTTTAGGATAAGAATTTTTTGAATTTGTAAAATGCATTTTAAAAGTCTATAATACGCAAAATGTCAGGAGACCAGTCTCGTTCCAGTGCAGAACGTGATAGCAGAGAAAAAAGCCAAAGTCAAAGTGAAGAGCGAACTTTACCTTCGTCTGGAGGAGGGATTGTGGTAGAAGATAATTCCGAATTAGCTCAAAATCTTGCTCAATTTGATTTAGATGGATTTCAAATTCGTCCAAAGTTTGGAGAAAGATTCAGTGGATCTGCTGTAGAACAAATGATTGAGTCAGTATTGAAAGAATATTTTCACGCTGAGAGGAAAAAGTATCAAGGGGACTTGGCAGAGGAATGGGTTTCCGAGCTTGGGAAGATTTTAATTGGGAAAATGAAGTCAGATTTTAACTACCCTCGTTATAAATTCGTGTGTCATGTCACAGTTGGGGAGAAAATCGGGGGAGGGATTCACATCGGGATGAAGTGCCTTTGGGATGCTGATTCTGATTCATACGCGACGTATACTTTGATGACGGTAAAAAATTAAACTATTTTAACCAATAGCTATATACAGCAGATAAAAATTCGAAAACCAAAACCGTACGTTTGTTGCGTAATCTTAACAAACTAATTGAATAGATACATTCACTTTTTCAGGATTATCTATTCTGTGTGGCCACAGTATGTGCTGTATTTTATTACTGAGTCGGACGGAATGTGGATGCGGATGAATGGAAAGAAATTTAACAAAAGTGAACGGGTCCATAAGATTTTTGTTGAATAAAACGACATTTATTCCAAATTTTTAATTCAAATGGATGAACAATTTTTTACGTACATTGTATCTAACCAATCACCAACTTTCCGGGTACAACAAGCAAAAGAAAACATTTTCGCGCATAGTTAAAATAGGTAATCATTTTACCTAGTAGTAAAATAATGCGTGCGTGTGATGTGTAATTACAAAATTGGTAATTTCAAAACCAAACACCGTTTATTTAGTTTGCAAGTTTTGCACAGTATTCACTTACGAAATTAAACCTTAAAAACAAAATTAAATTGCATATACTTAATGAATATAATATAATATATAAATTATGTGTGGATCTATATTATTACCTATATACAATAATTAACTACTTACAATAATACAGCAAATAGGTGTACAAGTTGTAGCATACGTTGGTGCTGCAGAAATTTACATAAAAAATTAATTAATAGTTTGCTAAAATTGTTGATCTGAATATTGCCCATTAAATATATTAAAAGTCACAAAGGTTTGATTGAACTACACAAGTTTACTTCCAATAACAAACTCAAAATACTTTACATTTTAATTATATTTAATATAATAATAGTAATGTATATAATACCACAGTTATGTTACATTTCATAAACGTTTTTCATAAACATTGAGAAAAAATGACATATTTCTTCTTTCTTAATAGCTAAATTAAATGCATTCTGCTCTCTGATGTGACTGTTAGACACGTCCACACGTACCACTAACAAACTACAAAGACTACACAACTCACGCATTTTATATAAATATTCAGTAATAGTAGTAATTGCGTACGAAGAGCTCTAAAACCACGGTCACGGTCTAATTTCTAAAAATCTTTCTTTCTTTTACACTTTTTTTCTTTCGCCCTTTTAAAATAATCTACCTACGCTGGTATTATGTAGTTTTTGTGCAATGACAATATTTTGTATGAAACTAGACATCATCTCTACGAAAGCAATAAAGTTCTTAGGAGTTAATACAATATTAAAATCACATTTATAATCATTTTACTATTAAAATATTATTATTTGACGATGGCATCGTCACATACGAAGACATCAAGTAAGGATTTCTTGTTGAGTGAGTAGTACTTACTTACACAGTTACATAAATGTCATTTCATTATTCGTACGTACAAATATTTGTTTGGCCCATTAACATTTAAATGTTTAAAAAGATTGTAAGAAGCAATTCATAATCCATTTTTAGCGGGTTTGTTGTAATTGAAGTTTTAACCATTTAATGTTTTATACGTACGTATTGCCGTTTATACCTGTGCGAGACAGTGCTGACAAAATGAAATGAAAGTGTTAAATTATTTTAGTATGCTTGATTAACTTTAAAAAATGGTTGAAGTTCCATTAACAGGTACTAACAGCTTCTACTTTTAAATCTTTTAAGCGAAGTTACAACAGTTCATTCTCATTTGCAACCAGAACTAGATCATTGTTAAGTTTAAAATAACATTTAATCAAAACTAATTAAATAATACTTATAAAAATGATATTTTCTGTTAGCAATTATAGTTGTAGTGTAAAATTCGTATTATATGGCTGCTGCTGCTACTATACGTACATACATTTATGTTTACGTATATAAAGTTTTTGGAGGCATACAGTGTGAGACATCGATAGATACATAGATATATATAGGTAGTTAATTTTATTATTCTGTTCTTTGTTGAATTTATTTGTTGATTGGATTGGTAAATAGTAAATAGCCGTAGTATTGTAATTAATGTTTTAGTATTTTAGTTCTAAGTTCTACCCAAACATTTATTATTAAGAAATCGATTGATAAAATTGTTCTTGTGCAAATAGTAAAGTGTAGAAAGTTAGTTGATTTTTACTAAAATATATATCAAAGATTACTTATAAGGTGAAAAGAGTATGTACTTTTTAGTTAGTAAAACTAATTTGTTGTGGTTTTATTTTATAAAGTTTAGTTTTAGTTAGCCTTTTGGGTAAAGAATTAGTAAATTTAATCATTGCATTTTACAGCTTACTCCCTGTCTGCATGCTGAGTTAAAGATTAGGATTAAATAAATAATCATTGCAATCTACAACACGCTGAATATTTATTTTTTACAACCGGACCTTAAATATTTGCTGAATTTAATTTGACGTAGGTTTATTTTACATGTTATGAAAAGTCTGATTTTACAGTCACGACATTTCTTGATTTTGAGAAGCATGCCGGTAATTATTAAAATGACCGATTTGTTTTAAAGAAACGTAGCTTTCGTCACAGTAAAGAACAATGATGATGGTAGAAACTATACTTACTGCTATATTGTATCCATCTAAATAGGCTGTATTGTAGTAGATAGATACGAGCGTGGGTAAAAAACTCTCAGGCAGCAAAAGTTTTAAAAATGGTTAAAAATCGGCAGAATTCCTCCATCATCGAATAATATTTTACAAGTTTAATAATTTGCACATTTACTTATATTCGTTTACTATACCCAACTTGATATTTTACGTATCGGTATCGTTTTTCCTTGCTTAAAGCAAGAATAAAAAGTACTTTTAATACAATAAAAGAGTTAATTGAATGTGCCTCGAGGGTAGTCTTAGGCAGCGTTGCTTTCTGTAATAAATAAGAAAATCAAACAAAAACAATTAGATAATATTAACAACAATTATAAAAAAGTATAGTTAAAATATTATAACAGAATAACATGTTGCCTGTCTGGTTTAACGTACTTTCAGAAGGCGTCTGATTCTCCATACTTTTCTGTACCCAACCGGCAAAATCAACATTTTCTTGTTCTGCTTTCTTAACCCAAGGATGATTCATCATTGTGTTCAAATCTGGGCGTCCGCTCGGGTCTTTCTGTAGACATCTGTTCACAACGTCTTCAAAATCTGATGAAAACTGTCCAGCAGGAAGTGTAGGAGGAGGTTCATTCACGATATAGTTGAGTAGTTCAAAAATGGCCATTCCACCTGATGGGGCTGTGGATCATCAATGCAATCGTTATTACGAATTCAATTCATTACAATGGTTTACTTGGTTAGCCTTAGGTAGCCTTGGTCTCATTTTAAAAACTGAGCTTACTTGTGCTTCCATTGGAATGGTTTGGAGGTGGAATCGGATACACTCCTACAGCCATCTCGATCAGGCTTAAGCCTAAAGACCAAATGTCACTGGCTACAGAGTAATGCGTTCCTTGAAGTCTCTCAGGCTGAAAAACGAACGAAAAGTTTACTTTTTTACACTTTACAAGAAGAATTTGCTCCTAAAATGTTGACGGATTAGAAGAGTGGCATAACTCACATCGTTTTAAGCTGTAATATGTAAAAATAAACGATTCTAAATCAAGAAAACTTACAATTAGTCATAAAAACAGTGGCACAATGAATTACCAATGTAATTAATATAGTTTCAAAATAGCATAAATTATTACGCACACTAGATCTAGGGAGCCCCCGTCCATATACTCCATACAAATTGAAATCTCTCCATCGGAATAAAATGCTCCGTAGAAGCCAACAATGTATGGGGAATTGCAGTCGTGTAAAATTTTTAATTCGCGAACAATCTGTTTTTTCACTGCAGGCTTTACTTCAAGGTGAATCATCTAATGAAGAATTTTTTTAAAATGTGTTAATTTTAATTTGACTTCTCTTAAGCTGATGTTTTCATTGATAAAAATGGAATTAATTATAACGATATCATACCTTCCTAGCCATAATAAGTCCACTTGGCTTATGAAGCACCTTCGCCACAACACCCCCATTGCCGGACCCAAGTTCTCCAACTGCAGGCTTTACTTCAAGGTGAATCATCTAATGAGGATTTTTTATGTGTTAATTTTACTTTGGCTTCTCTTAAGCTGGTGTTTTCATTGATAAAAATGGAATTAATATATTAACGATATCATACCTTCCTAGCCATAATAAGTCCACTTGGCTTATGAAGCACCTTCGCCACAACACCACCATTGCCGGACCCAAGTTCTCCGAGTTTTTCAAAATCTTCATCATTTAATTCTCCAACTTTTTGCTTTTGACACATGAAAAACCTCATTCGTTGCCTTTGCTGCTCATCTAGTTCTAATTCTGATAACTTAGATTCTAATAATTCCATTGATGCAAGGCTGCAAAATAAAAGAAATGTTAACATTAATTACTTTAATCAACTAAAAGCTTTTCACTATTTTTCATTTTATTTTGCCATTTAAAATTAGTGTCTCTGTGCTCTGTATTACTCATTAATATTCCGAGGTGAAGGAGGTTCCACAGATCCATTTGAAGTAGTGGCTNTCCGAGGTGAAGGAGGTTCCACAGATCCATTTGAAGTAGTGGCTGCCGTCGGTAAAGTTAAATTTAATTTATTCTTCGACATTTTTCTTTTATGAACTTATGAGGAGAACTCAACAAAAAAGTTTACTTAAAAGTAAAATGTTCCTTCGTGGTTTATAATAACACCTTCTCTCCTCTCTCTGCTCTTTCTTTCTTTTAGTAAATAGTAATTCACTCACTTAAACTTCAATCAATCACTTAACCTCACAAAAAAACTTAAAATAATTTGTCTTTCTGCTTTTAAATGACACTTATTCTGTCACTAAACAATATTTCAGCGCAACGCAATGCATGTATAATTTGTAAAATACAGCCAATCACCTTAAAGCCTTTTCATCGTCGAAATTGAATTAACCTGGAAAGTCACAAAAAAACTAATTAAAGGAAGTGCATTTATATCTCTGGATAAGTATTGATGGTGATGATGTACTCAATGTTTTTGTCTGTCACGGTAAGTGTAAACATGATCTTTTCATCCACCATGTACAAAATACTTCGATGTCTTATCAATTTTACTAATGCATGATTATTTCTACTCTAGTACAACAGCATTTTCATACTAACATTAATTTTTGGCATCATCATCACCAGAAAAGTCGGAGCACAAATGTACAACGAATACGAAAAGTTGATTCATCAACTTAACTCTTCTGCGTTGAAATGCCATCAACATTACCTAATTTACTTTTTACTCTAACATAATAATATTAAGTACTGTTTTGTGTACATTATAGGTTTTGCTCTGGTCCATATAATTCATTTTGATTTCCACAGAATTCACTTACTCATCCACGAAGCTAAATTTTCTCAACAAAGTTTATTCACAACCGAAATCTCTTGATGAACTTTCAGTTGATAAGAACGAATAACACAAATGAGCGCATGTGATTAGAAAAAAGAACAGCAATATTGAACTGGAACAAAGTTAATTTTTAGGAAGTAATTATTAAGTTTTACGTTCAAAGAATGATATATTACACCTAATTAGTATTTGTTTAAAGCGAAAAATAAAAGAAAAAGAGCAAAAATTTATTCTATGAAAATGAAAGTAAATCAATGCTATTTGGATAACACTCTCACGATAAATCAAAAGCACAAAGAATAGAAAACTTTGTTCGTTTAGTTTAGTTTGTTTATATTTTGTTTTAAATACAAAATACAAATACACTACTTTTCAAACAGCAGATGATTTTAAGATTTTCTCCTTAATGCACTTTCATTCAATGCACAAAAATACCTTTAGTTCACTTTTCACTTACCAAAATCGAATTCTTCAATTTGAAATTGTCGCTGAAAATGGAATTATGTACTTTTTAAAGGATATTTCTTTAACAATTGTAAATGCCTCTATCAACCTGTGGAAGGTCTGAAGTGTGAATGTATTATTGTGCATCCTTTTCTTCTCCTTCGCTGTAGTCTACTCAACTCAAAAGCAAAGTGACAAAAAGTACGATAATCTCTCTCCCTCGCTCGTTCCCTATTTTTACAACACAAAATACAAAAATGTTAGCTTTGCTTTTTACTTCCATGGAACATATTATGGAACATGGAAATGGAAAGTGTGGATGAAGATACGATTCGATTTGATGCCGAGAGAAAGTGGCAGTAGTGGCTGCCGTGACGGTGGTAGTAGAATTTTTTTTAGTTCGCAAACAGCAATAGAACAGGGCGAGAGGGTTGGTTATTGAATGACGAATGCAATGTTTTTGTTATGCAATATCCTAATCTTGCAAATCCGTTTTCTTCTAATTCAACTCTGTACAAAATGTACACATAACATAAACAACATTGATGAGCTATGAGTTGAGCACTGTGAGCGAGCAAGACCACCACCATCAAGATCAACATAATCAAAAGGGGAAAAATAATCCAAGAATAAGATGAAGGAAGAAGGAGAAAGAAAAACGGAGACCCAAAAATCATTTTATTCTTGTGCGTGCATTTTAGTGCATTATCGCATCTCATCTCATTCTATTTTGTTGCCTTTAGCGTTTGCTGCTTTGCTTATTCTTTTGCTTTTTATTGCTCGGAGGAGGATTCACTCCTCGTTTTGGTTCTACTTCTACAAGTTTTTCCTCTTTTCGTCTCCGTCTTTTTATGTACTTTCTTTCTATTAGCAAAATATGAGATGAACAGAGATGGAAGACTATTATTATGATGATGATGATGTGATAAACGGTATTGTACATTGTACTCCTTTTTTACCTGTTCAGGACCAAGATTGCCACACAACTCACTCACCAGCTAGATCTCTTCTGTTGGGTTCTCCTGCAAAAAAGCTTTCGTTTTTCTTTGTATGCTAATATGAAATGTACCTGGTCGTACCCGCCTGATGCTTGATATAAATGGGTCTTTTTTCTTGCTTTCGTTTCATGTTTTGTGTGACCTGATCAAAATCAATCTCGGTCACGGAACGGAAGAAGCAAGACAGAAAATAAGCAAAAAACGGAGCGTAGCAGCAGCGTAGAAAATGTAACAACAACAGCGACAAAACAAGAAACAAACTTATTTTTAGGAGCCAGTAGGTCTAAGGTCTAAGGTAGATAGAAGAGAAAGAGAGAATGTTTGTCATCGTGTGGGGCTTTGGGGGTTTCCAGCTTTGTTCAATATATTCTTTCTTCCTGTTTCTTTGCTTCTTCCCTTCCAGATCTAGTTTTTCCTTTCTCTTTTACTTTTTCGCTTCTGTGTGTCTGGTGGAGTGGAATATTACTTTGGAAAAAGGAAGTTTATTTATGGAAAAAGGATATGAAAATGAAATAGATGGATGTTAGGATCACAGCATCGCTCGTTTCATCATGAAATGAAATGAAAGAAAGAGGAAACAAGAAATCGATGCTTGTACAACAGACAGACGGAAGAACTCAATGCGAGAATGACGTAAATAGTAAAAAGATACAGAAAAATGCGAAACTGTCAGTCAGGGTGAAATGTATTTTCCTTTTCAGAGGAGTGAATATCCTCATCATCTCATCTCATCACTATCACTATTGGAAAAGTATGAAGCTAATAATGAGCTGGAATCAGCCTGATTAGTTTATACATACATGATATTAAGTTTCATTGAAATGAGGCTTCCAGAAATTCGGTTTCCAAAATAAAATAGGATGGAATTGTGGTTCGAGGATTTTGGTATACGGATAATATGTGGAATAGATAAGTAAGTACCCATTACCCATTGGCGAAATGTAGAAACGAGCGAGGTAGGAATGGAAAAAGAAGAGAATTCATTTGGAAAAGTTGTTGAGTGAGTTGTTGGATGAGGGATTCCTTCATTTTATTTCCCATGTGGGAAGCATAAAAAAGTTCCACCAAGGTTTTTTGCAAATTCAATGAATGCTTTGCCTACTAATTAAAAACAGATTCTCAGCAGGCATAATAATATTTATTATGTGTTGACGTGAATGGATTGGAAGTAAAATATTGAAATGTTATGATAATTGGCACTCTTGCTTTTACACGTTTGCGTAGGCAATTCAATGAAACATGAAAGCTAATATGATTATGGTCGCTTTTGAATAGGTGTATTCCCATTTTGAAAGCAAAAACTCGACTGAAATGAAATACTACGTAATTTGATTTGTTTTGAAAAGGAGAAGGGTTTTTAATAATTAAACTTTCGTAATCTTATGTATAAATCCATGATAAAATGATGCTCCTAATCAGAATATCGAATATGTAAAATTCATAATATAGAAATAACTTTTGATGCAATTAATGTTCCTTGGTTGAAGGCAGTCAAGTGGACACATGTAAAATCTAAATCACAAAGGCGGAAAATCTGATGATTGGTTGGAAGTGCCGGGAATATTTAAGGCAACCCGTTGGGGACCACCAGTAGCAGCAGCGGTACTGAAAATATAAGAATATTTTGCTTGCAATAAAATCTAAATTTCAGGATACTCTACAGTTTAAGTCATAAAAAAGAATGAAGTAAATCACAAATTCGAACCTTATTTGCTTAGGCTTCATTGCCCAATTTGAAGGCCTTACAACTGGAGCTCTTTTCTCAGAATGGAAAGTGACGTCATCGTTTGGTTTCAGTCTTTCTGGGCGCACTGCAGGCCGGAAGACAGCGTCAATCAACGTAACAGATGGAAGATAGCTCTATATCCGATTCAACAGAACAAAATATTCCAGAATGATACTACTATTATCAAAATATTTGAATACTATGAAAAGCAAATGATATTATATTCAGCTACGTTTATGTTTTTACCTTTTCTTTTGACGCGAAGCAAACAACATTCCGATTGGGCTCCTCATCAAATGATTCGGATAAAATTCCAAAATGATCAGAGTATTCGTGAATAACATGTCTTTTGTCTCGATTCATTGAGTTAAAGCCATACGTCTCATTTTTCTTTCTGGACTGTAAAATTGAAGTTGATAGAAAGAAATCTTACTGATTTTTATTCAATAGATCTGAATCAAGTAATATGATAAAATGGTAAGAAAACAAACTATCAAACTCGTACCTGTTTGGCCTTCATAACTAAATCAGAAAGCTGCTTATGAATCGTTTCTATGAACTGTGGATTCTTCTTCGCAAACTTTGTCAAAAACTCAGAATAATTGGGTGTTCCAATGGAGGTCGTAACATCAGCATTTTCTACCTGTAGAGCTTCGGCAAGTTTACGATTTCTTTCCACCTTAGCGCATTCCTTATCACATTCAAGTCTGTTCAAACAAATAAAATGTGTGGATTCAAAAGTGTGTAATTGATTGAACACAAGTATGAATGTCGACAGGAATAAAATACTAATAATAAAAATAAAAAACATTTAGGCTTACACTGCAGATATAGGATTCTTTTCTTTCATGGTTTCCATTATATCTTGCTTGATAGAGTCGTCCAGCTCGAATTTTTCGCCCTTAGTCTTAGCTTCCTCTTCCAACCTTTTGATTTCTTTGTGATATTCCCAAGTTACGGTTTTGTCATATTCGTTGTCGCGCTTCCAGCAAATTAACGAATCGGTTTTTCGGCCACAAGGACAGGTGACATGTGTCTATTAATATTGTTTGAATTTGAATTAGTCATTACATCGGGCATTTAATTTAGCATATTCCAAAATCAATAAAATCATACATAAATACATATTATTTTAAACAAGTCTAACCATAATTTTACACTTTGATTCTGGACAACCATTATCGTGGCAGGGAGCTCCACATTTATGTCCGCAGGCCTTTGCTGTATCACATGGAAGTTTACATACTTCGCCGTTATGAAGGCACTGTCCTGCATGGCAGGTTTTTGGACACGCATGTCGATTACAATCCAGCTTCTTTCCACAAGGAAGCCCACATGAGAGTTGTGTAATGTGACACATGATGTTTTTCCGTAACTAAACATGTTTAAAGAAATAATTCTAAATATGAAACTCTTTTGCTTACGTTTTTGGAAAAGAACTTACAGACATTTTTTGTTATTAATCAAATATAAGCTTACTTCGTGCTTTCCGTGGCACCACTTCTCAGTTAAAACTGTGCACGGAGGACTAGAAAAAACAAAGAAGGCCATGAAAATTGCTTCATATATCACAAAGTTCTTCTTAACACTTTATAAAATCTTTTGAGCTCACCAGTTTGCTTCGGAATGGCAAGGGTGATGAACTGGATGGTCACAGCTATGTTCTCTTGAGCAAGGTAGATGACATGGTGGTCTTCTTGTACCACAAGGAACCGGAGGATAAATAATTGAAGCCCCACACTCACATGATAGCTCATCGAAGCATGTAAAATAAAAGCACAACAGTACAGTAATATGCAAACGAAAACAACTAAAATTCAAATTGAATAAATGTAACAACATGATTAAACTTACTGACAACTCCGCACGGAGGACAAGGGTTTAAATGACACAAGCTGCTGCAGTTATGAATCCCACAACGTAATTGACGCTGGCAGACAACTGTGCAAATATGGTCGACATCAATGCAGCACTTTGAAGTGCATTTATGCTTGCCACAACTTTTTTTCTAAAAAATACAAAAGATAGTATAGGATAAATAAAGTACGTTTAAGCATTTAAAAAGTACATAACGTGATGATTCGTGCGCACGTACCCTGCTGCATTTC
>JAHZNJ010000008.1:0-24142 GCA_027744475.1 Lepidocyrtus cf. sotoi NNG-2020
TAGCTGGTTTACCAGGGTTCATGCTCTCTCTTTCTCTATCTCTCTCTTTTTATATAAGACTGCAAGATCCACGCAGATTTTTTTATAAGCTGTGACTTAAACAATCATTAATTTCTTCAAATTATTTAAATTATTATTTCTATTCAACTATAGTTTTTATAGTTAAAAACCTCCATTAAAATGCTGTGTTACAAAAACCGAATGTTTGGCAAAACCCTGAAATTTTTTATTCAACAAAATAGTATTCGAGAGCAAAATATACGGCTAATTTGTAATAGCTCCCGTAAGTCAATACTTAAGATAATTACTATTAAACATCAATGTGCTGTACTAACTATCTGTAATCTGTAATACTACCGCTGCGCGTGTAGCATATTTCATTTAAATCCATTCTAATCAAACAACAATCTCTGGTCACGACGGTTCAATAAGTTTTAAGAAGTTTATTCTTATTAACTGGCAAAGACAGAAAGCAGACAGACATCATCATCGATATCATTATCAAATCAACTTTTGTTTATTTATGGACTTGCATTCAATTGATATTAACTGCAATGAAAGAAGAAAAAAGATTATTCGAAGATTATTAACAGCTTTTGATTTTGATGTCAGTGGAATTTGAAGTTTGTACCTAACCTTTTACCGGTATCACGATAACGATAAAAGCTAACTTAATCATTAAGTTTAATACACCTACACACAGAATTTGCAAGTGTTTTAATAATGTTTTGCAAATACGTCATAGTCATGAATTCATGATTATTGCTTCTGCAGAGTTTTAATGAGAGTTTTTAAATGAAAGTAATTTTTAATCTTTAATCTGTCATCAAAAGTCAGAGAACTTTTGATGACGGAATTATATGTGTATAAGCGAATGTGTAAAACTTCAATTATATTTCGCTTTGTTTTAGAAAAATTGCTGTGGAAGAACCAACACGTACGAAATTATTCCGTCATGTCTGGACAAAAGATTAAAGGTAAAAACTTATTTTCTTTACTTTTTGGAAATCTGCATTACATTACACACAGTCCATGATAAATTAAAAGGAACCTATTAATCTCAAGTACAAATTGCTTGCAATTTTATTTTTTCAACTCTGCAGTTGCTCCCGTTGTCGACATCCTCGGTGATGAAATGACCAGGTAAAGAATTTTTTTTAAATCGACTACATAAATTTTCTTTTCGTTTGACTTCAGTAAATAAAAAAATAATTAATAATGTTTATTTGTAATCTGCAGAGTTATCTGGGATGACATCAAGAACAAGCTTATTCTTCCATTCCTCGACATCGACTTGAAAGTGTTTGATTTAGGAATTGAAAATCGTGACGCTACCAACGATCAAGTCACCATTGATTGTGCAAAAGCTTGCCAACAATACAATGTTGCTGTCAAGTGCGCTACAATTGTAAGAATAATATTTTATACTCAATTGCAAATATTTGCAAATTCTCTGAATACAAACTAATTTACATTTTACTTTAAATTTGCAGGTAATTTAAATTAAATATTTTTTTTAAATACTTGAAACTTTTTTTTGGCTGATTAAACAGTTTTCTGTAATGTAGTTGATTTGATTTGTTCAAGGTGGATACGTTTGGGCTTGTAAGAACTACGACGGTGACGTTCAATCTGACTCCGTCGCACAAGGTTTTGGATCATTGGGAATGATGACAAGTGTGTTAATCTGTCCCGATGGTAAAACTGTAGAAGCTGAAGCCGCACATGGTACTGTGACTCGCCATTACCGTATGTTCCAGCAGAACAAGGAAACTTCCACAAACTCTATTGCTTCTATCTTCGCCTGGACCAGGGGGTTGGCTCACCGTGCCAAGCTTGATAACAACGAGCCATTGAGAAGATTCTGTGAAATTTTGGAACAAACCTGTATTTCCACCATTGAGTCAGGACATATGACCAAGGATTTGGCAATTTGCGTGAAGGGATCAATGAAGTAAGTCCTAATTAAAATGTTAAGTACAGATTGAAAATTGCAGGTCAAATCTATATAGAATTGGTTAAGCAAAATTAATTTTGTAACTTTTAACCTTGCAGCGTTGACCGCAAAGAATATTTGGAAACCTTCGAGTTCCTGAGCAAGATTGCCGAAAACTTGAAGATCAACTTACAAAAAGCTAATTTGTAATTTTGCTTTTCTATAAGTTTGAGTATTTTTTAAGTATTTACAACAAATTAAAGGATATTATTATTATTATATCAAAAAATTGGTGTGAGATCGGGCGGCAGAGAGAGGGAAATGAATATATAACTACAAATTATAATTACGTATTACATTACAGTTCATGTGTTATTTAAAGATGATATATTTATGATATTATAAAAACTTACACTCATATGTACGCACAAATGTTGCCTAAAACATACAAATTATGAGAAAGAAATACATATTTCCTATTTAGCATAGTAGTGTGTAGTTTTTATGAACATCTTTGTTTTAATAAAAGTTTTTATTGTTGATTTGTGAAATGGGAAATCCATTTAAAAATATGTATTTTGTTTGGTTGAAAAGAAAAATAAAATAATTGGCTCAAACTTAACGTATGAATAGTGTTAAAAATGACTGAAAAAATTATTTGATTATCAACAAATCATATTTTGGTTATGTAAGAAGTACCGGTAATAAATTAAATGGCCGCTGCTAAAGTTTTTGTAAAACTCTTTAACAATCATTGCTATAATAGGTAGGTAGCTTTAAAACCAATGCTACAACCATAATATAATTCGGGAATTTTTTTGCAAACTTTTTCTTTGCCAGGGATGCTGATTGCCTGAATCATTTTAGTAAGGGAAAGCAAATGACTTTATTCAAAATTATATTTTTGGACTACTCTAACTTTGCATTTGGATGATTGAAATTACAATTTGCCGCATGACAAAAATTTTTGAACAGTTTTCCGGCCAAAATTACATCCGGGCGATTTCAAACGTATTCACGCAACTATTGAAAGCAAATTTTTATTAAAAGTTAGTATTCGTGGAAACAAATAGCTACTTTCCTTATCTTGCTAATATTATTCCATCTTATTCTCATTTCTTGATATATGATTCACATCTGTTGTAAATAACAAAAGACAACTTGCAGCGTGGCGTAAATGCATAAGAGTCGCATTTGCATGCGTACCTGATTATCTTATTTTTCAAACAAATAGTGTTGTTTTGAAAGCTTTTCACAATACGAATTCCTGACAAAATGGACGAACCACGACAAAAGAAAAAGTCTGATCAATCGAGTAACAAATCTAAGCGAACCGCCTCTGACACCAACAATAAAGGAAATGAAGGGGAACCTCCTCCTGTAACCGAAGGGAGAAAAACCATAAGGAATAAGGAATCCAAAAAGTACTAAAACGTTTCACATTGTTCCAATGCTCATTTTAAATTCAACCAACATTAGTCGACTCGTCGTTGTCATCAGTTTTGCATGATTTAAATTTTTTATCTATTTTCTCTACAGACTTTGGACGGCTTTGAAGAAACATGTACTTGAAAAGTCAAAGTCTGATGTTAAAGGGTACAACTACAGAACAAATATTTAATACCATTTCTTCTAATTTCCAAAAGTCAAAGTAAATCTATATGAGAATTAATTTTCTACGTTACCTTTTCATGTTTTGATTCAGTAATGTTGGTCAGGCTCCTAAGTCATTCTTTGACAGAAAGTGGGCCGGTGAAAAAGATGATGCCAGCAGCAAATATTCAGAATCTTCCAGGACCTCCAAGGACTCGAAACGAAAAACTGCAAACTCCCTCCGCGAAGACCCGTACGATAGTGATCAGACGACAGATTTCGAAGTGGAAATGAATATTCTGGATCCAGAATCCGAAGAGGAAGAGTTTGAAGATATTCCACTGCAGAGTAGTAAAAACAAGAAAAAGGCTACAAAAACCCGGTCAATGATTTTAAAAGAAAAGTGGCAGAAGATCAGTGCAGACGTTAGAGTTACATTTGACACTCCATCTCGAGTCTACAAGCTTCGTGGTTATCATTCCGAGCCTGATTTATCATTGCCCTTTGAAAAGAAATTTCATTTCAAGCGTAATAACAACCGACGTCATTCAGCGGACCCTAACCAAAAGAGATCATTGAAAGGCAGCAATTTGATCAGAGAAAAGTTCGTGAGCATGGAAGATATTATGCACTTAAGCATTAAGGAGTATCCAGAGTTGATTATTGGGGCTCATCACGAAGCAAAGGCAAAGTCTTACTATGGAATCAGTGATAAAATGAAGTGTTCTTGGCTAGAGTTGGTGGAGTTGCAGAAAAACCAATTTTCCTTCTTTGACGAACTTTTCGCGTCGGGATTTGTTGTTGATTCGTAAGTTAAACTGTCAAAAAATATCAAATCATCATAATAACATCAAAAACATTACGTAGCAAACCGAACAATAGAACAATTTAATTTTAATTCAATATTCCTGCAGTCTTGAAGTTCCATCAGCTCCTCCCAAAGACTTCGAAAACATGCGTGGCAGCGAACAAGAGGAATATTTTGTTGAAGCAGACGAAAAACATTTCAGGAAGAAGGTTGACTTTGGACGAGTAGTCTTTAAGACGAAACATGTTTACACTGGAAACTTTCGTGATTGGTACTTTGAAGGCTCTGGCAGATACTGCTGGGAAGATGGAACGGTTTATCAAGTATTACTAATATTTCTTTCAATTTTATCAGTCTCTGATTCATCAGTTAGTGCACACTTATTATCCTATTCATCTGCTTTAGGGAGAATTTTCTCAAGGCGTCATGCATGGCCCAGGAAGCATTCATTGGCCAGACGGTTGCATTTACGAAGGACATTTCATAAACGGAGTACGAACCGGATGGGGCGTCTACTCTTCAGCAGAAGGTCAAACCTACGCTGGGGAATGGATGAATGGACTTCCTCACGGCCACGGAAAAATGTGGTATGACCCTGAAGATGACGGAAACGACTACTATGAAGGGCAATTAGAGAAAAGTTTACCTGAAGGTGCTGGAACGCGACAGTATGCAACAGGCGACCGTTACATTGGAAATTGGAGGCATGGCTTACGACATGGATATGGAATTATGATTTGGCTCCAGGAGCGCCAAGTTTACAAAGGCGAATGGTTGGATGGGGTACCAAATGGGCATGGAAAGCACATTTGGTATTTGGGAAGAACCTCTACAAATATTTTTCCAACGCGCCATGTCTACACTGGAGCTTGGGTGATGGGAAGAAGGGAAGGAATCGGGAAGATGATCTACCCTTGCGGTTCCATATATGAAGGTAGCTGGAAAAACGGTCAGCGCCATGGGAAAGGAATGTTTATCAATCCTGCTGGAGATATTTTGGTAGGGATATTTCGTGCAGGAGCAATTGTGGGAGGTAGGTGGCAAATAAACACTTTTCTTTTTAAGTATTAAGACGATATTTCATTCATTAACTATTTGTAATTTAGGTTCTGACGTCCCATTACATGCACCAACTTATGAATGTGATTTCGGGGGCCTTGCAGATTGGTTGACAGCAACGTTTAGTCTTGAGCTTCAGGAAGGGGATGCAGAGGAAATGAATCTTCACGCTATAACCGAACAGTAAAATCTTTCAGATAATTTTTAGCCAATCCGTTCAAAACCGTTTCTATTTTATTTTAACTAGAAAATGAATTTGATTAATTTTACTTTTCAGGTATTTACCCCATATCCGAAGACTATATCATCGAGCTGGAGAATACAGCCAAAAATATGGAAATCATGGACTATATCCAGCTTACAATAAGAAATCTCATCACTCAACTTACCATCATCATGGAGAGAAAAATGATTATAAACAGACAATTACTCGAAGATACAGTCGAAGTGACGAGCCAGATCATATGCGAGGAAAAGGTGAAAAACCTGAATCATTGGATGGCGTCAATCCTGTTACTCGATTTGGCCTCTGGCTATTAATGAAAGATTGTGACAATTTACTGGATGAAGTAACAATGGCTTTTTATGATAAAATCTGGAGTACGTTTTACTTCTTTTTTCCCAAATTAATAATTGGTTTGTAAAATATTACCTTCATATTAACTAACGAAAAGTATTTTAAAAACTTTTTACAGGCGATACTCCACCACTGTCCTTTCAGACTACGCATAATCCGTTTGAACCGGTATACCTTTGGCAGGTATTCAATCAATTTTACATGTTAATACATAACAAAATCAGTACATAATGAGTTCTATGAATTAATTTACTTGGCTTCCTGTTCAAAGTTTCTGGAAGCCCTGATCGTAGCTTCAGTAGCTTACTATGTGGAAATACCCCGCAATCGCCGACGTGCAGGAACTCCGACAGAAGAAGGATTATTGGAAGAGACCGCAGTGTCAGAAACAACAATTAACGATGGAATATCATACGACGAGCATAAACGCACAATGATAGTTCGTCAACTTCGCGCAAGAGCAAATAAATACTCTTCGCAGTTCCCATCCCATAAAGCTCTTTCAGACACTGGCGCTAGCTCAATTCGCAAGGGAGAGAAGAAAGGGAAAAGGGATAAAGATAAGAAAAAGCAAGCACAGCTACTCCAAATACAAGAAAATGGCGGAGCTGGTGGAGGAGATGGACTTCCAAAGAAAGGAACTAGCATGACCGATAAAGATAAAGACAAGGCAAAAGAAAAAAAATCAGTTGCTGGCCGAACAGAAAAGTCGAAGTCAATAGCCAAAAAGGAAACCAAGGCAAAGTCGCGAATTCCGAGCACTTCACAAGACGGGGATGATTCGAAACCTCCTAATTCTATCTCTGGTCGGGAGTATCGTCCATCCAAGATTCTGAGAGGAAGTGAGCAACTCGATAATGATGATGACGATATGGAAGAACTTGATGGAGAGGAAGGCGGAGGTATGGAGGGCATATGATTCGTTTTGGTTATTATTTTAAAATGAAATTGATGAAGTGCATAAAAATGCTTTTGTTTGCATTTCGTAATTTACTATAGAAAATGATTCTTTCATCAGAAAATCAGTTGGTTGGACTAAAGAGAATGAAGTACCGGAACCTGAACCACTCCCTCAATCTCTTCCGATTCCATCCATTGCTGAATGCTTCGAAACCTTTCTTGTGACAAAACTGTTGCCTTGTTTGAAGCGTGAATCAGGTCAATTTTCACTTTAAGATGTATGAATTCAATCCAGTACATATAATTAGATTGATAAATTATTAAAAACGTTTTAAATTTTTGTTTTAAAGGTGCTAATTTGCCTACCGTTCCACAGCCGCTTCCGGCGTTAGTTGATATGTACGATGCTTTCAAAACAATTGAAAACAGTGATATGATAAAAGGATCACAGTTTCTTCGTTCTATCCTGCCACACTTATTGTTTCCGAATCAGAATGATGCCCTTTGGTGGCAAAGGTCTTCAGAGCCACTCTCCGTTAACGTGGACATGGACGAGATGTTACGAACCTACAATGAAAAGGTTTCTGCGTTTGATGAAGGCAAGACATTTGAGGACGTTAGGAGAGCTTCTGAAATTAAACGAAGCGAAATATTGGACCAGAAAGCAGAAAGTGAATATCTTGGATCCCAAGCTCAAGAAGGTGCTGCCTTGAAACTTTTAAGCCTAGACACTAAATCGTCTGCTGGTGGAGATGCAGACGAAGATTCAGAGGAATGTGTGGAACCAAGTAAGTTTTAGCCAACAAGAAAATTATATTTAATGCGAGTTACTACATAGTTAGTTAGTTGGAATTGGATTGGAATTAATGTTTAAATGGATACTGAATGCAACTAGAAGTTATTGGTGTGGGACGTTCCCTTCACACCGCGCGAAGAACATTGGTAGGCTTTACCCCAATTAACCCCGGTGAGTCAGACTCCCTGACTGATTTTGTGACTGATGGCAATCCATTTGATGAAGAAGAACTAACTCTACAACCATTTTTATGGGCGGATGATTATAAGTGTATTCCAGCGACGTAAGAAGCCCCTCATGATCTAATATTTTCATGCATCCTTATAATAACTTGTAATATCTACTTCCTGGTTTATAAATGAGTTTTTTATTTAACAGGAGAAAGTACCAAAGCTTTCTGAATATTAACACAAAGGACGTGTTCGATGTTTTCCGACAGTTGTATCCTCAACTTTGCAGCGGATCCAACGAATGGGACTTAAACTTTGATGTAAGACGAAAGTTCGTTGTTGTAAAAACCGAGTTGAAAAGCTTCAAAAATAATATTGCGAAGCGTATGTAATTAGTACTTGACTTTATAATTACTTTTACAGCTTGTTTTTTGCGATTGGCTTTGGTGCAACTCCCTCTTGGCAAAAACTAGTACAGAACGAGAGTTCAAAGATGCTTGGGCGACTCAGACCCAGAGTAGGAAGAGGCGACCCACTACAAATCCACAAAGTCTTGGCGTGTATGCTCACTATGTAAAGCAGATCAAAAATAATCCGTATTTGTCATCTGCACTGCACGGGAAAGGGCGACATGGGGATGATGGTGGAAGAGGCGTTAAGTTTTCGGCGGACTTTGTTCAGAAACTTTTTTAATAACAGATTTTGAAACACGTATGATGTGTATTAACATGAACTTTTGCAAATAAATTGATTATATTTATGCATATATTATGCCATGAGTCATTTATAATCGTAAATCAAATCTTAACAGGTTAATTAGTGCAAAAAATATTTTTATTACATATAAATTGCATTTCGACTGCTATCAATTAATCTTCATATTGATACTCTAACATAACATCGTTAATTTATTACTTTACTGGCATAATAAAATAAACCGTTTACCATCAATAAAACTTAAATACTAACGTCATGATATCATTAAATTCATTTTAAAGTATGTTTCTTTCTTTTGTACCCTTTAACAATAATTAAATTGAGAATCAATCGTTTCAAATTTCAGCATAAACAATTTGTATTTGCTGAACTGTGTTATCCGGCTGAAGAACATGAATCGTCTGTGGCATATCTATTCCTCCACTAGCATTTACGATGGCTGCAGCAGCTTCTTGAGATAACGTCAATTGCTCACCTTTCAACTGGAAAACATTATTTCCTCCGAGAAGGTTCGTCATAAGTTTGGAAGTCTCCTGCTTGGACAGGGTGACGGGACTAGGACTAGTATTACCTCTTCTCAGAGACGATGATACAGAAGAAGCTGGTTTAGATCTGTCGGTTGGTCGTTTCATTTTAATCGTAGACCTTTGCATCGAATTAGTTGTCAGTACTGGTAGGGTTACGTAGCTTTCAGTTTCTGGTTCACGTTTAATCACCCTCTCAACGATTGGGACTGATTTCGATGACTTCTGTTCCTGCTGGTGGCGACTAATAAATGAAGAAGTGGTGGAGTTAGAAGACTTGGTACTACTGGGACCGTTTATGTTCCCCATTCCTTTAAAGCCCATTCGAGTCAGTACTCTTCGGAAGCTCGTGGTTCCTCCGACAAAATTGATTTTGTCCCGGGACTCATTTAAGATCAGTGGAAGAGTTGGAATTATTCTAAAAAAATACAATCAAAATATAAAGTAATTCTCATACGCGATAAATAAAATTGCTATTTTATTTGAAACACTAATAAATATGCATTTTACGGTTTCTTACCCATTCCGTTTCAAGTCGTTAATTACACTGCGTATGACTTGTTCTTGCTCAGGAGTAACAGAGTCAACTACCGGTTTTGTCCTTGCCCGTCTTCTATTTGGAGGTTCCAACTTCCCAGTCTTTTTATAATTTTTTCCAATTTTCCCTATCGTAGCGGCACTGATGTGAAGGGCCGCCGCAGCTCTTTCCTGTGGAGTCTTTATCTCATCCAAAAGATCAGGATTTCTCTTAAGCCTTCTGAAAAAGTCCCATACGTTCAGTATCAGCTTCTGACATTTTGTGTCGAAAGTTTGTCCAGGAAATGAGAAGGGAATTGGAGGTAGAACTACGGTACGACTGCTTTCGGCGGTGGTGGTGGACGGTTTTTCATGGCGACGAAGTTGAGATTCTTCTGCTGAGGCAAGAACGCCAGACAGGACATTATCGGTTTTGACGATGACGTGAGCTCCAGGTTCATGACTCAAAATGTGACTCTGATCTTCCACCGTGTCAATGTCCACTTCGCAGAATTCCCCAACTGTTGTCATATGTTCCCCCAACTCTGTTGTTTCCACCTGGACAACATTGATCCCATCCTCTAAAGATCCTGTCATTCGGACAACGTTGATTGATTGACCGTCTGGCAAGTGAAGAATGGAACCCTCTAACACCCCCTCCATAAAATCCCCGTGATGATGGTGGATTACATTGCCCTCCATTTCAATCTCTTCATTATTATGTACAACAGCAGCACTTCCGGTAGCAACTGAGTCAATCGTTGCCATTAAATTGGCAAGGTTAGTCTGAGCCGTGGACATAGTCCCCAAAATCTTTAGTTACAATTCCAACAGCAATCTAAAAGACAAAAAACAAAGAAAGTCATTCATTTACATATTTATTTTCCGACTTTTTTCAAGAAAGTCCGCACGAATGATTGAAATCGTTTTGTTTCTTTACTGTGTACATAATTCATTTAAATTCAAATCGATTGAAAAAAGAGGAAAACAATATCCTATATTTTAAAGCGTTCTTTAAGCTAAAAATCTTTGTTCATAAATCTCTGGAACGAAATCTGAAAAAGCACAAACCTTTTTCTTTTTCAACTCTTTCAACAACCAAAAACGTTCGTCTTATAATTTAACAGCTAAAGAAGGTGCACAAACTAACAATCAAAAAACTTAAAAGAATTCTGGAACTTGGCAGATCAACAGTAAAACATGTGAAAGGATTAATTTCGTTCTAACACACAAACCATGCAATGCTTTTTCCGCAGTACTTTTTCTAAACCACTAAACCACACATATCCCTTTAATGTAAAATGCATCTGCTTTTTGTATTTGTATCTTGCGGTACTGTATTTAAATCTTTGTGTACATTTTCCCATGTGTTCAGCAATGAATGAGTAAAGTAGGAGTACGACTGAGTATACATGGATGCGTTATGCGTTGCGACGTTTGTGCCTGCTTATGGTTGTGCGTTGTTGTGGCATGCAAAAAATCACGAAATTGGTAGAGTTGGAAAAGTTGCAAGTTTTGCAAGAAGTTCGCTTCTCTTTTGTATAATTTGCTTGTAAGTTAAGTAATATGGCAAAAAGACAAAGTTGAATCCTACAGCCATTTATGGCGAATAAATTAAATACATACTATTAATCTGTATTATTTGCATAATTAATGCAAGCAGTCCTTAATTGTGGAATAAGATATTTTATAATTTTATTTTTAGACTTTGGTTGAAAGTTGCTTGCAATAATGCCACACATTTAATTTTATATCTGGAGTTGTTTCTCTCAATATCTTTCTTTTTATTTGACAAATTGCAAATATAAAACTCGGCATTCTGTCAAACAAATAAATCGCATTAGTATTCAACTACACTTTTAGCACTTTTTGCTTTTCATTGCAAGTTTCATAATTCGTAGAATAAGATTTTTTTATCTATTTTCTTAAAACATGTTACAGAGCGAGTATGTTTGATAAATAAAATAAGATCCATAAGAATAATCCACATTCGTTTACATTTTAAAATGATTTTATTTTCCATCCATGAATCGCATTAGTATTCAACTACACTTTTAGCACTTTTTGCTTTTCATTGCAAGTTTCATAATTCGTAGAATAAGATTTTTTTATCTATTTGCTTAAAACATGTTACAGAGCGAGTATGTTTGATAAATAAAATAAGATCCATAAGAATAATCCACATTTGTTTACATTTTAAAATGATTTTATTTTCCATCCATGATTTTTCATCACAATAAACAAAATATTAAAATATTTATTTTGCCAAGAGGTGCAAATGCTATATAACCAAAAAGAGTGAAAAATAAGGAACTAAATAAGTATGAAATGGATAAGGACAATAAATAAATACCAATGTCAAATGTAAATAAATTCCCGTTTTCTTCTCTAACTTTTCATGTTTTCTTTACAATGCAAATTGCAATGCGATTGCTATTCTAACCCATTATCCTTCAATTTCATACCAAATACTGCAGATTATAAGGTACGGATCAAGTTTCTTTACTGTTTTTGTAATAAGAGAAGAAGAGACTAATTGTAAGCCAATACACCATCATCATATCATGATCATGAAAGGTTTGTGATTGTGATGTGATTTTGAATGTGTACTGCGTAGTAGCAAAGCTTTGCTTGCAAAAGGGAAAGAAGGGTAAAGAAATTATGATGGTTTCATTTTCATTGTATTAAATGCAATAATAAGCAAGGTTTAGTTCATCTGTTCAACTGTTTAACTCTTTTTTGCTACATAGAGATCCTCTACAAAGTCTCAAATTCTCAAACTCGTACCTCTTCTCCTCTTATAGCTTTTAATAACAGCTTATGTACGTAAAGTAGTCTCTTTCTATGCAATAGTAATATGCATTATGCATAAGATTGTGTATTGCGCATAAAAAAGATTTACAAAAGAATGATGATGAGAGTCTTCTTGGCTAAATAGCAGCAAAAGAAGAAGTAGCAGCAACATGAATATTTACTGATAAAAAATTCATTCGCATTCTGTATCCGTTTCAATGGATAAAAGATGAATAGTTCGAATGGAATGTTGTGTGCTGTTAGTTAGTTATTAGTTTAGATTTAGAAGGAGGAGAAAGATTCGTCGCTATCAATATTAGTTGTGGTGCCAGTTACGAATATGCAGTTTAGCAAACTACTAAAATAAAAGCAAAAAAGTAGGCACAAAATGTACGAATAAGGGAGAAAAACTTTTTCCAAGATAAGAGCAAAAGGAAAAAGCAACAACAAATAACGTAACACTACTTCTATCGCGATTGATTTCATCATCATGCAATTTCCGTTGTTGTCCGTTATTCGCAAAAGTTCTACTTGTGGAATCTTTTTTGGCAAAATATCAGTCCTACTGCCAGTGACACTATAATGCCTCCTCTGTTTATCACTCTTACTCAACTCGTTTTACTGAAATTGCTGCCTTTTGTTGTACATGAAAAGTAATTAATAATAGGGATAATTAATACGAAGATCGACTATTTTGCAAAAAAAATTTAAAACTATAAATGGTGTTATAAAAGTACTTTCACTGTGAACTTGAGCTCCGAGATAGATCTCAAACTTTAATCATCGCATCTAATAGACATGCACGCAGTTGTACTTAAAATAGCATTTAAAAAGTGATAACATTATTATAAAATTATAGTACTTAACGAAATTTTGCCATATACCTACCTCTACGCCTAAAATCCTACAATTTAGGTCGACGCCTTGTTAAATAGAAATTAACCGGGTATTATTATTACATTATGGCCTGAAAAGTGAAATCTCTGGGAAAACTGTTCCGATTGATGACGCTACTTTTACATAGGTTGGTTTGTTATTATGATCTTTCAAGTCTTTTAATCTTTTATTTATTTACCCTAATTATATTTTTATCTGACTTGAGTGGGGCAGGCTGAATACAAAATTACAGTTTAGAGTTTACGTATAATTTCGTATCGCATCGTATTCTTATCGATGGCATACAGGCGTAAACATACATCGAGTTAATCTTCACATTCAGCGAGCTTATATTTTACTACAAGTAAACAGCACGTTAGCTACATGCGCATTAATTATCAAATGAGTTAACTTATTATCAATTTTATTACTATTATCGACAGACAGACAGCAGAGAAGAGATTAAATGAAAGTATTATTTTTATATGCAGCTTAATTTATGCGTGCATTTTGCAAAGTAAAGTAAAATTTCAGTAAAAAGAGTTACTTATGCAATGCAGTGCAGTTGGCATTACAAGTTATAGGCTAATTTACAAAGCCAAATTATTGCGTAGGCATATTATCCGTAAAAGTTAAAGTTTGTCGATTCCTACTTCATAATGGCTGGAATCAGGAAAATAAAAACAAAGCGTAAGGCATAAGTGTGCTTTTCAGTGTAGAAAAATTCATGGAACTTTAAATTGAGGCTAGTCTTCGCATGGGCATCAAGAAAATTTATTATAGTAACTTGATTAAAAGGCTATAGCTTATTAATGGATAAAAACTGAAGGTTACAAGTCAAAACAATTTAATGATTAAATACTGTGATTCAAATAAACTATACTATGCACTTTGTTTAATCTTCTCCTTTGTTGGCAATCTCTCTCTTATCTATTGAATAAATCTTTAAAAATCGGAAATTGTTATTGACACCGAATCAAACATAAATAAAAGCTACAAAAACATTTTTAATACTGTCGCCTTTCAATAATTGAAACGAATATTTTCTGTATTTTGATAGAAACCGATAAAACTTTGCGGATGGAAATCGTTGTTCCTGCAATTCTTGTACCAAACTTTCGTTCTTGTGGCATCAATCATTGAACGCCATCATGGAAAAGAAAGGTAGCTCAAGCAGTAAATTCCGTAGCTTAAAAGAATTTTTAAGCTCTACGAGAAGCCTCAATCAACACAATAACCACCACCAGAACTATGAGTGCAGTGTGAAGAAGCCTTCAAATGTGTCACACACGCCAAGCTTCCGTTCCAGTATCCGGAACACAAAAAATTCAATATCTTTATTCAACCTGATTGCTGCAAGTAGTGGGAGTAATGGATCTGGAAGCTCTCCGAATAATGGAGGGTTTGATAGACCACTCTCTATCGCATTAGATGACCAATACGGTTATGCTTATGAAGACAGAGACATGGCCCCTCGGAGTCTCCTCCAAACAAATAAGTCAGTCAGCATGTACGGTCTAACTCCTGTAGATACCTCTTCCAGCGCAGAGAGCTCAAATCTACACGCATCCCCGTCAACAAGAAATCTTGCTGCCAGACTATTTTATAATTTAAAATCGAAGTTTCGGAGGAGGAGACGAGATCGAAGTAAAATTGTGGATTCCAAGTCTACTGAGTTCGGTTGGTTATTTTGTAATTTCAACAGTTTTATCGTCAAATATTAAGCAAAGAAAGCTATATTCAAGGATAATATTTGTTTACATAGGTACCTTTTTTCCAGAAGAACAAAAGACTCCAGCCAGCACATCATTCCCAAACTTTTCCGGTGATCTAAATAACGTGAAACCATCTAGTGCCCGATATCAATTGAAATCAGCCAATAGTCTAGATACAATATTAGATGCTTCCAATTACTCCAATAATGGTGCTAATATGATCAATAATGATCTGACTGAAAGTAGCTGTCGTCAAGTCAGGGAAGACGAGCAGCCCTCGAGGGAAGCTGTTGCCGTTTCAACTCCCTCTGCAAGTACTTCTTCGCAAAGCAATAATAATAACGAGAGTTTAAGCTTATCATTAAGATTGTTAGCTGAGCCTGTCACACCCACGGTGGTGGCAGCAGCAGTAGCAGAAAATATCGATGATAGAAGTAGTCATAGTAGATTATCAAGCCATAATAACTTCAGCTTTGGGAGGGAAGTCTCAACCTTATCAGTTCCTCAAAGCGGAAATGACAATGATTCCGGTGATAGTAATTTGCTTACTCCGACAAGTTCCGGTACGCCGGTGACTAGCTCTCAAAATGCGTCTCCAAAACCAGTCAAGTGCCTTACCAAGGAATTGGAGGATCTCCTGCATTATGGATGGTACTGGAGTGCATTGTCGAAGGATGAAGCTGAAACGAAGCTGAAAGAACAACCTGATGGAGCTTTCATTGTGAGAGACTCATCATCTGACCATTATCTGCTAAGTCTGAGCTTTAACAGGTATTCAGAAATAAAATTTTTAATGATTGTTAATGATTTTAAAAAGTTTTTATTTGAAACCATTATTTAAAACGACTAAACGATTTTTCTTTACAGCAAAGGAAAAACTTTGCACACAAGAATTGAATACCGCAATGGGCAATTCTGTTTCTACATGTCGCCTGACTCTGATAGCTTCACTTCCGTAGCTGAGCTTATCCAACATTGCATTGCCTATTCAGAAGTGGGAGTGTTTTGTTATTCCAAACCTCGTAGATCTAATGATGCTGCAACATCATATCCAGTTCGTTTAACGAAACCAATATCAAGATTTACAGAGGTAAATTTTAATCTTATCTTCCATGCTATAAACAAGACTATTCTTTGGACAGAAGTACCTAAATTACGTGATATTTCTCGTTGCAATTTGAAAGACAATTCATTTCATAACTTTTATTTTTTATGATTTTCAGGTAAAATCACTTCTATACCTCTGTCGTTTGGAAATTCGTCGCAACATTCGTTTCGATTTGATTCCTTTTCTTCCTCTTCCATCTAGTTTAATAGAATATGTTTCGGAGCAGAGATACATTTGAAATCAATATTTTTTATGAGTCTCATTCTCATTAATTTTCTATATGTTTATAATTGAAATCAAATTATCATATCCGTTACGTACATTAATATTGAATATCGACTTAATTTTAAGCAATTTAGTCAAATAGTGTTATTAGGACATACTTTAGCTTATAAATGAACACCCTAGAGGCATGAAAAGTTTTGAATTCCTTTAATAGTGTTTGTCGTTAAAGGTCCGAGCTTTTATTTGTGTAACTAGTAATTAGAATTGATTCGCATGCATGATGTATATCTCGCATAGGTATGCAGCTACTACATGAATACTGCGTGAATATTTAATTTAGTGTAACCCAAACCCCAATCCAACTCCATAAATATATAATCGCAAATCCCCTACATAGTTTGTTGACAATCTACCTATTTGAATACTAGGTGAAAAAAATATTGTTTGCTTGAAATGTAATCATTTCAATTTCTTTATTATTGCCATTAATAAATCGCTCCATTATGAGCTATTATGACACAGCTCATGTCAGTGTTGAAATCTTTTCAGTNATATTGTTTGCTTGAAATGTAATCATTTCAATTTCTTTATTATTGCCATTAATAAATCGCTCCATTATGAGCTATTATGACACAGCTCATGTCAGTGTTGAAATCTTTTCAGTCACTAATTACTTTACTATTACAGTCATGGAAATTCGCAATTATCGGGATTTTGGCAGCCAAACATTTTTAATTTTTAGTTTCAATCTATCCATGCATTTCATAATCGTCAAAATTCATTCAAACAATCAGTCAATCCATCAATCACATTAAAAAAACAAATTCTGCAGCAAACCCTCCTTTACAGCAAGCAAAAATCATGAACCTGACAGGATTGATAGAAATTCCCCGGCTAGCTTACACATTCTGGAAAAAACTTTGACCCGTTTTATGACAATTCAACCATTTTGTCCGATGCCGATCTTGGAGCATGCAAGAATCAATGCAGAAGCCGAAATGTAGAATTACTAAAGAAGAGTCTGGAAATCCTTATCAGTGGAGAGCAAATTGTTATTTTATTATGTGTTGGATTCATAGTAGGATTCTGCATTGGGAAGATGATGGGGTCAGGGCCAAGAGATGGGAATAATCACTTCAATGGAATTCTTGGCATGGGATGGGATTCTTTCTTGGATATTTGCCTTGGTGGACGTTAACAAATAACTTTTAAATTATATTTATAGTTTATTTTATATAATACGTTCAGCGAAAAATGTTGATTAACATCTATAAAAAATTTTATATGATAAACATAAAGTCGCTTAAAAGGGTTGCTATTTTTAATTCCCCTAAATAAATTAAATTATCCGTTCAAGTACATATTCATGAAAAAACCGACATGCATCGAACAAACACATAGAGTTAATTTATTTTTTTTACCGTCCATTTAGTTAAACAAACCCTTTATTTCCGACCAGGTTGAATATTTTTTTATACAGCAAATTGTCTGTAATTACGTCATATTATAAATTTTGGTTTTTTTTAAACTCGGGAGGGAACATCATTAGTCATTAGTCTTCAGTCTTCCCCATCTGCATTAAGAATATTCAATTAACACAATTTAGTTATTTCCCACTTATAGAAAACGTTTTCGAGTAGGTATTCCTGGTTTGGAATTTCCCAACTTAACCATAAACAATCAGGCCGTGCTTGTAGTAATTTGCATGAACTTTATTTAGTCTAACCAACAGTTTCTATAAATCTAATTTTTATCTTTCTCAATTTCTTTTATCTTCCCCTTTCCAAATGCATACAAAATTAGTTTTAAAATCACAAACAAATTCCAATTTCATTGTATTATTACACCCATGGAAATTTTTGCAAAATAATTTGATAATTATCACGAATGACTTGAATCAAATAAAAATGCAAACCTTAAAATCACCTAAATCATCAGTCCTTTAAATTGGAATATACACATACCTATTATAAATAGAATCATTGGTACAAATACAAATCGCTAGTAAACAAATCTTCAAAATGCGTTTAAAAATCATGAACCTGACAGAATTAATGGAAATTCCACAGCAAGCTTACACATTCTGGAAACAATATGACCCGTTCTATGACAATTCGACGATTTTCTCCGATTCCGATCTTGGAGCATGCCAAAAACAGTGCAGGAGCCGAAATGTTAATATCATCAAGACGAGTCTGGATACCCTCATTAGTGGAGAGCAAATGATACTCTTCTTATTTGTTGGATTTATACTGGGCTATGGCATTGGGCAGATGAAGTCAAGGCAAAGAGATCAGGCCAATCAGGACAATTACAATGTTGGCGCTCTTCGAAGAAATCGACGGGAACCTAATCGCAGGTGGGGACTAGTGGGGAATCGGCATCGAGTCTTCCCTCAGCAGCAAGCAGCTGCTGAAGAAGAAGCTGCGCAGCGTTACGAGGTTCCTCCAAGTGCTTCTCATAATTATGATCGTGTCGTGCTGCCACGAAGAGAAATGGGTGACCTTTCTGCGTCTGCACCTCCATTACCTTTGTATGAACCTCATGTGGATCGTCAACCTCCTTATAATACTGCCAAGAAGAGAAATGGGTGACCTTTCTGCGTCTGCACCTCCATTACCTTTGTATGAACCTCATGTGGATCGTCAACCTCCTTATAATACCCAGTTCTAGTTTGGAAGATGAGATTCAATTAGACGTTGATAGATAATTCTTTTAATTTTTTGTACTTTTCCAATACGAGATTTGTAAACTAAGAAAATAATTTGCGAATTGCGAATAGTTTTGCTGTAATAAAACGCTTTATAGACTATATAATGCTTAAAATTACGAAATCTTGATGAATAATAAAAAATCTATGAAAACAAATTACGATTAGCAAAATCAATTCGCGGAAAATCTTTGATCTTTTTACTCATATTCATATTATTCCTAGAGTATCCCAAAGGGTTTATCTGGCATTGACTGGATCATTTCATGACGGTGACTTATGTGTGGCAGCGACAGCGGCCTACCTTACCTCGTATTCGTATCATATTTATAAATACAGCTCTTATGACTCATAGTAAAGCGTGTATGTAAAAAAGAAAATATAAATGCCATGAAATCAAGAGGGTTCATGGTTCCTTTGTTCCATAATTTGACTCATCGCTTCGTTCGTTCAAAGGGTTCATGGTTTTGTTCTTTGTTAGCAAATCTGACAATGAGTAAACGTAATAGATTTTTTACGTTTGAGCAGAAGTATGAGCACTCAAGGAAGTATCAAGCTACCCCGATCTGCAGTGTCCTCCTGTATATCATTTCTCTTTTAGTGAAAGAAAGAAGGACATTTATTTTTTCTCACTCGCCACCAAATTACTTGGTTAAATTTACCTAACCTAAACTTTCGATAACTTATCTTTCTGATCATGAATAAACCAAACTTTTTTATCATTGAAAGCAGACGGACGGTAGTGTCTTGGTACTTGGTCTTGGTAGTAGGAAAAATTCTGGTTTTTTAGTACCAGAGAAACCAGTGCAGTGAAACCATTAAAACTTTTCTCAATATATTATCCATAATATCATCCACCTCCTTTCTCTCTCTCCCTCTCTCAACTCTTTACTTTCGATATGGAAAAGAGGTTACGAAACCAATCACCACCAAAATACTACCAGCAGCAGCATCACAATAGCCCCGAATAATTCCCAAGAGTAAATTTTTATTCTGATTTTCTTGCATATCAAACCTAATGTATTATTCATGTGGCTCTGGTTCTTTTTCTACTGTTAATAGCATTACTTACTTCATTCTTTGGAGGAGCTTTCGTTCGGTGTAGTTAAAATTGACGACGAGGAAGGAAAGAGAGAAAAGGAAGAAGGGAGGACAAGAAGAGAAGAAAGAAAAGACATTGCCTTGTATTTTATATTTAAGTATGGTACAGCAGTCAGTTGTGGTGCTGTTGGTTGTTGTTGGTAGTAAAGTAAGTACTGATGAAAGTACGTTCTTCTATGAATATTATGCTCATTTGTTATGCGAGAAAACTGCTGCTTCTGCTGTTGAGCTAAGAAAGGTGTTTGTCTTCTTCTTGTAAGTTGCAGTTGTAGAGTCCTCCTTACTCCGATCCGAACTGAACTCTCTCTTCTCAGAGTTCTCTTACCCTGGGTAGTTTCTTCATATTATGGTAGTACTACATCTACACCACCCCACAAAATCAACATCGTTTTTCCATAATATTATACTCCACTACCTCCATTTGCTTTTTCCAAAACTCTATAAGTCCACAAAGAAACTGGGTGAGGGAGAGAAAGGGAAAAGAACGGTTTTTTGGGGAAACTTATTCATTTTGTCATGGCTGAAAACTCCATAGTACTTTCATTATTGCATCCATCCTCCACTCCACTCGACTCCGACTCTAATAACGCTGCTGTCACTATCATCATTACCACCAAGACCAAGAAAAAAAAAGAATCCAATTCCGAATTCTCTCTATCCATCCCCTCTTTTTGGAGTAAACTTTTCTGCTGTAGGTTTAAGTTTTTGTGTAAGTAAAGTAAATGAGAATTTCTGCTTGGTTTTATTTGCTGCTGCTTGATGTGAACTGAAGAGAGCAGAATAAGAGGTATATTCATATCAAATGCCATTCCATAAAAATAATACCTATTTTATATGAATATGGACGACTTTGTTCTCGTCTACTAAAGCAGCAAAAAGAGAAGAGAAGTAAGTACGGAACACATCATCGTCAGAGAAGAAAAAGAAGTCTCAATAGAGGAGAGAAGTTTGAACAGTTTTTAGTAGTCGTCTCAGTCTCGTCCGTCGCTAGTACAATAGTGCATGGTGTGGTGGTAGTGGTTTAAATAGTTTTTTTTTACTTTACTGCTGCTGCTGTAGCATAATATGTATTTGACTTCTCTTCTTGGTTCAGTTCAGTTCAGTCCATGTTCAGCAGGATAAACAAATTGATTTCAGACTGCGCTGTGACTGCATTGCATTCCATAAAAACAGAGTGAGACAGAGAAGAAAGAGAATTAGTTGTGGAGAGTAAGTGGAGAGGAGACCATTATATACTCTTAAATCTTTATCATCATCGTCATAATAATAAATAAACATACAATTATTGTAACAAGTAAAGTGGGGCAAGGAAGATTTCCAATCAAAACTCGGAACAGGAAATACAAAGGAAATAAATCCAAGTAAGTAAAAAGAATTCATATTAATAATTAAATTTTATTCCTACCAAAGTTTGTTTCCCAAAAAAGAAAAAAAAATGAGTTGATTAAGATTCATTCAATATTCAATATGGAATCAAAATATTTTGTGCGAAATATTTTATACGAATATTTTATTTTATGAACAAAATAGGAGTTTATTTCGAGAAACAGATATATAGAGGAAATAATTTCAAAATAATTTTAGTTGCAACGATGTACTTTCTGCTCCAAAAGTTCAAACCAATTGAAGTATAATATAATATATCTATATTATCACAAAAATAAAACTCCAGTTACATAATAATATTATCAGTTAAAGTTGAAAGTATTGCAGTATTGTTATTGCTATATACTTTATGCTAGGCTAGGATTAATTGCAGTAAAAGTAGTAACTAGCCGTCCAGACAAAGAAAAGTGCTCTACTACTCGTACAGGCGATGTCTTGTCTTTTGTCATTTCCATTTCTGTAGTTTAGGACTTGGTTGATGCATTTTTTGGATTCAGCCTACTTTTTTCAATCTAAAAGTTACAAACGTAGGTAATTTATCCGATAAAACACGCTGTTAATGTTGATATAAGTAATATCATCGGGCTAATGGCTGTTCATGTTCAATTGCCAACGAAAACTTTTAAGTCGATGAGTTACGAGGTGATTGTGATACAAATAGATCATCATTATTATTATTATCTTTTACAGACATAACATTATTTGCATCACTTGGAGTCAATATATCATCATGCGCATCGCACAGTATTATCGTCGCGTCTTGTATTCGTTCGTGGTAGTGGTATATGCGATTGTGGAAGTTGGTTGGAAGAAAAAGGTTTTACAGCTTTTTTATTGTTTTCTTCTCTGGAGCAAGTAGATAGAACTACCAGGAAAAGTGTTAGCGTTGGAATACAAATACGAGAAGAGCTTTAGCAGTTAGTGCAATAAAATATTGGTAGAATTTCATAGAATTTTTAGAATGCTTCAAGGAAAAAACTGTACCACGGATGGTTGGTAACAAATGGCATGCATGCTCTGTAGTTTTGTTTGTGTATAATACTTTAGTAGTAGTTTCATAACCAAAATACTTATAAAAAAGGAAACGAGAAAAACGCAAAACTGTTTTACCAGAAAAATGGTTGTATAAAATAGGCTGCTGCCGCTTACACATATACTTTCATTCTATTTCAATAAAAAAAAGACTAACTTTACTACTGCTCCTGCTGTTGGTTCCGTTTCACTGCGCTGTAAGGATATAGTCAGCAGCAACAGGGACTGAAAATTGAACCTGGCAAACTTATATGAAAGCTCAAGTTAGATTTTTACATTCCTCTGAACTCAAACTCACTCCCTTTTTCTTCTTCCCATCATCCATCTAGAAAGTTTTTGTAGTTGTAGTTGTGGCACTGGCAGTGCAGTGCAAAGGCTCTTCTCGTAGTAGTCGGATAAATCGACATAGGAAAGGAAAAGAAATGGATGAACAAAACGATGAAATGATGTTGGCAAAAATGTGAAATCTACCCTGTTAAAAAACTCATTTCTAACTTAAAACCATGATAGATTTTTTATAGTCAGGCAGGAGTGCGAATGCAAAGCTTTTTTAACGAAAACAGGCAGCAGAGTTTCGTTTCGTGTGTGTGGTGTTAATGTTTTAGCTCATGTCATGTTCATGTTGCACATTTGCACAACATCAGTTATGTACACAATTTCGTCTTTACATATTGCCTTTTTCATATGATATGATGATATAAACTACTATAAACTAAACTGCGTTTTTACCTGAGACAAGAGTTAGCAAGTTTTGCAGAGCCAGAGACTAGAGAAAAGGCTTTAATGTGGAAGAAACGAAACGATATGATTTGATATGGAAAAATGGTTGTTGCTATGCATGGTCTCTGTAGAATGTTGCTGCTGCTCTTCTGCTCCTTCATTTCATACATACTACCATACGACCCCACATGGAAATATTTCAGCAAGCTAGCAGCTATGAGATGTTCTATGTTCTATTATCCTCTCAAGTCAACATATAAAAAGCCTGTAAAGTGCGAAGTATTCATTCGTTCTCATTGCTGGCAAGTCCTCTCCTCCTTTCTTCTTCATTTAAAAAGCACACAAGTGAACGCGACGACGGGGTGAACTCTTTAATGTGTCTCTTCTATACAGCAAAGAAGAGAGGAGAACGAAGGGGTTCTGGAGGAACATCGACTCTTCCCAAGGAACAGCTGTTTTCATAAAATCCTGTTCATGTATTACGTATTTCCCTTTTTTGATTTGAGAGAATCATCTTCATCATGACCACCACCATCATCATCGTTATCATATCAGTAGCCAAAGTAGATTCAGCTCACAGGCGTGTGGTCGCCTGCTTGCTGCAAGTTTCTTTTACTTACTCTTATGGTCTTTTCTTCTTGTCCAAGTCCAGTCCATGTGCTGCTGGTATACCCTATGCCATTGGCTTTTTATCGTATCGCTGCGACTTTGCGAGAGCCAGCGATATAATAATGGTTTGCCTTGTATGATGGTTTCATTTCATGTTAATGTTCCGTGTTTGGGGAGGGTATACGGATATATTTATGCATGTTTCTTCGATTTGAGTTTCATAAGTTCACCCTCTTCGTCTCTTCTACCAGTTTTCTATCATTTTTTTCTT
>JAHZNJ010000009.1:0-15041 GCA_027744475.1 Lepidocyrtus cf. sotoi NNG-2020
TGTTGAGGGGCAATGTGAGAATGAAATGTTTTTCGTACTGAAATTCTATAGATTTGTCATGAATTCCAATAATTCAACTCGATGATACATCAATTGATTATTTAGTCGCTTCAATTTTATTGAAAATAGATACATTTACGCACATGATACATTACTGTGCCACTGTCAGGTCAAATTCAGGTTAATTGCTCAGATTAAATACAACTATGTATTATATTTTTGTTTGTCAATTAATTATGTTAATACTCATTACGCTTATAATCTCGAGTAAAATATTTTATTTTATAATTTTGCACATTTAGTAACTGGAATAAAAGAGTTTTAAGTAAGAAGGCGAATTTTATTGCACGTTACAAAAACAAGAAATTAGCAAAAGATGATAACAATAACATACATTCATAAGCAAAGTAACACTGACATTGTTTTATATTCTGCATAATAACCTATGATTGCCAACTTATTTCATTTACTTTAGTTTTTTATTCGGATATGATGATCATTTTTAGTTTTGTTTAGTGCACCATAAGAGTTCACACAAAAACTACTTTTAATGTACTTCTGATACTCTTAATGACAAGAAGAATCATACTTTAGACGGTTTCAAATGAAGGAGAAACTGGCTGTAACGATGATATCGTTGAAAATCCGGTACTTCCTTCTACGTCTACATCACTACTTTTCTCTCGATGACAATCATTACATCGACTTGGAGAGGTATTTGAAGGAAACTTCATTGCAATGGATGCATGGTCGCCGCAAGCTGTTGCTCATTGATTTTCTTGATCGTAGGATGATGAGCATCATCATCACCCGCAATGGCAACGGAAACTACACAAACACCAACGTTTCTATCATCGTCTAGAGCTTGCTGCTTTTTCATTTTTAGAGAAATAAGAATGAAAAAATGGGAAAGGAAAAAAAACATCTAAATTCACACTTTTCATTCCCCTCGGGAAATCATTTTGATCCTCCCAATTACACACTCGGCTCCTTCTGATCCAGCGGTAGAACAAGTGGATGACGCCACTCCTTAGTCGTTTTCTACGCTTATGCGTGACAAGGCAAGATCCAGTGAAGCCTTTAGCCTTCCATCGTTGTTAATAGAATTTGTACTTGTACCTGTCCTTATCGACTTCACTGATTGTCAATTTGGTACTGGCAGATGACGAGTTAGAAATTGGATTTTTATTTGAGGAGCTAGTGGAACGGGAAGTGGCACAGCTGCTGGCTATCGAATTGGAATCGGAACCAGCTCTGCTGTCTGAACGACTGGTGGATGATGATGTAGATGAATTGGATAGAAGGGTATGATGGTGATGATTGGCGTTGTTGCAGGTCAGTCTAAGGAGGAGTTCGATAAGCCCTCTTTGAGATAACATGGGGTTATTACTACTACGGTGGTTTCTATTGGCATTGTTTCCGGTTGAATTTGCATTTCTATTGTGGTTGTTTACGGTGTTGGGGTTATGTGATAATCCAAGGGACCTTCTTAAAGTATTCTCGTGTCTAATTAGGAAATCTGCAAGGAGTAGATCATCTTCGTTATTTAAATTAAAGCTAGAATAATTATTCCCTCCTCCTGTTCCACTACTTCTAAGGATAGATTGAATCGTCGCCATTCAATTCGGTGGAAGATGTTGAAGATACTGACTGAAAGTAGGAAGAAGGTGGGCTGGGGTGTCAGGTTCTTTCAGTTTGTGGCTGTTGATGTAAAAGTTGTGGTGATGTAACTGTCGATTGTTGTTTAGGTGGATTGTGATGTGTCTGCATTTGTGAAGCCAGATACGAATTCACCATGCTTGCAGTTCCCTGTTGCACAGTGCCTCGGTGGTTAAGTTGTTGTTGTTGAGAAGTACCTGTAAAGACTTTGATATGCTGGGGAAAATGTAAGCCTTGTGGATTGATAGCCAATGCTACTTCCACTGGTTGTGTGTGTTTCTTTGTGAAAGAGCTGCAGCAATAGCAGCAGCCGCTGGTGACAGCCCTGGACTGGTGTGATTTCCCAGGGGAAATTGAAGCGGTGCATATAAATGTGGCTGTGATTGATAAGATAAAGCAATAGAGCCAGCCCAATCCAAATCCAGCGTAGTTGTCACCAAATTGCTTCCAGTCAAATGTCCAGTGATGCCACCAGAGGAATAGAGATTCAGCAGATTATTGCTTGCTGTAGAATTCCCCATCCCATTTCCCCCAATGCCACCGCCACCACCACCCCTGTAGAGCCCAAAATGTCCAGTGCCACCAGAGGAATAGAGATTCAGCAGATTATTGCTTGCTGTAGAATTCCCCATCCCATTTCCCCCAATGCCACCGCCACCACCACCCCTGTAGAGTCCCTCTTGTGGATGGTGGTTAAGGTGGAGGTGATGATGTGGATCGCTAAGTATATCATTTCTTCGCTTCTTGTATGCAAAACAACAGGAGCAAAAATAGCAGGCTGCAACGATCAGTAAGATTAGCACAGCAGCTATTCCACAGACAACTCCGAAAACAATGGGAACTCTGTAAAAGTTTTAAAAAAGTTTATCTAAGTACCATAAAAACTTTATAGTTACCTACTTTATTTTCTTAGTCTGTTTTGACAAAACAAATACTCTTTTGACTTGGCATTTATATGGCATAAAGAGATAAGCCTTTGAAAATATGTTGACAATTATTATTTCTATTTTGTCTTGTCATGTCATTCTTCTCATCTAATCTTATCGTCATTCCATCTGCTTAACCTAGTCACCGAGTCACAACAGGCAAGCTCATTCAACTTTTCACTCTCCTTTACAAAAATAATCATCATCGTCATAAACAGTCACCGTACCAAACTTCACTTTACATTCATGTCTTTATATTCTGCCAACTTGTCTAGAACTTTTACACAAAAAAATTATCTCAATTCCACACACGAATCTTTTCTCGTCTGATCTCATCTCATCAACAACTTTGCTCTGTTCCCGGCTTACAGATATATTATTGGGTGCACTGTGCTATAACGATAACATCTTCCTTCAACAACAACAAATACATAAACCTTCCGCAATGAATTCCTCGCCTACTACATTTGTGAGCTTTGCTTTTCTTCGTTTCATAAGAAAACAAATATACTTTTGCAATTCAATTACTTAAAAATAGAAGATCCTAAATAAGATAAACACTGTAGTGTATTATCATTATTCACATTCAATTTTAATCTAATCCACCTCACCATCCGCGTAGCGCGTACTTGCTTGCTTTTTTACTCAAAAAATTGCCAACATTTTTTCCACGTCGTATGAAATTAAACGAAGCAAGAAGGATAAGTTTAGGAAACTTTAAGTCGAGGTTGACTTGCCTTTTAGACCTGCAATAAAGCTTCATAAATCCTTTTTAAAATTCGTTTCATGAAAGAAGCGCTACTTTATCGAAGGGAAACGTTCCATTTCCGGTCGATAATCTTTATTCAAGATAAAAAATTGGAGGCTTAGAGCTGATTGTGTTCCATTCTTCTTCTTATACTCCGAATTCATCATTATCTTTATGGTTGGTGCCACCACCACCATGCAAAAAGCGTTAGAGAAGTAAACTGATAAATGTACTAATTTCTTATGGACAAAAAGAACGGAAATTTATTGATATTTGTCTCGCTAAATAATTATCCTAATTTCCCCTTCCATTCCTTGGAATTTGGTTGTGAAAAACGCAAATCTCTCGTACAGTCACAGGTAAGAAACTCCCATTTCCTGCAAGAAATGTTGTTTGTTCATGTTTCTCGTTTATTTTATTATGCCTTAGTAGGCCAGAGCTGTGTTTAAAGCTTTTCGCCTCCATTTATTTATTTGGCTTAAAGAAGATTTATCGGATTCTCTTCGCATTCTGAGCTGGCATATTTACACGGAAAGAATCGACACAAGGTTCACGCACTCATTGAATCAAATTGTAAAGAAAGGCTGTTTTTTCTTTTTTACTATAAAATTCACTTCCAATTGAAAAATTCGACGCAGCTTTTGCTTTCTATGTATGAATGCGATACTGTAGTTTACAAAATACATTTGTATCTGAAAATTAATTAATTCTAATTTAAATGTTTCTTTTTTCTTCCTATTCATTATTCCTTTACTCAATCTTGTTATCCACACCCACAGTATATAGTTTTCTATCAGGCTTATTATATATTTACATGTCGTACATTCCATTAAATTGCAGCAGAAGTTGAAAAATAATAGTCTATTCCCCTACTTTATGAAGATGACGGTCACACTTATTTAAATTTCTGTTTTAATTTAATTAAATTTAATTTTCCGTTCTACTTCAGCAAGTTGAGTAAGAAGCCCACATCATCCTTTTTCCTTTACTTTATGACGCGATTTAAAGTTTAGTAGAAAAAGAAGGAACTAGATATGTGGAAAGTATAAAACGGTCTATGTGTTGATGTCGTGTCTGTTCTTTTCTTTGTCTTTTTAAATTATATTAAATTAAACGCATTTTGTCTAATTTATTAAGATGATCTCATCTTTTACATATGAAGGGGTATTATGACATACCGAATCCTTTAAACAAGAAATCTGGCAAGGATAAAGAATAATTTGAGTTTTCCGGTGATAAATAGCAAGAACGGTATTACAGTATTATAGTAGTAGCAGCGAGGTGCCAGCGTCGGATGAAACATGCTGAAAAAGTACACTTTGTTTTCATTATCTTTCTCAACTTTTGCCGACATCTCCAACATTTCATACGTTTTATTTTCGTTTCTTGGTGGCGTGGCCATCATCATCACGATGATAATCACCACGAAATGAAAAAAGTCTAAATTAGGCTGAAAAGAAAAGGAAGTCCCTCCAGACTCTAGACACTATATCTTTCTATCATGACAGGAGGACATGGAGAGAAGAGAATGAGGACCGCCATCTCGACTTGCCTACTTCTTCTTCTTCGTTTGCCATCTTACTTTTTGATACTATTTCTTTTTATGTGCTGAATCAACAGGAGTGAGTGGGGAGCATAAAGTCTGCATATAGGAAGAAAAGTGTGAGAAGGAGGAGAAACAGCGAAATGTAATTAACTAATTAATTAATCTGTGTGTGTGCTGTGCAAAATATACGGTAAAGTAACGTGTAGTAGTAGATAGAAAGAGAGACGTTTTGAATGTTTACGTTTTACGCTTGCTTGCCAAAACGGGAAGAGAACAATGCACAGAGAGTAGCAGTCTAGATGAGCAATAAATATTTTCAGAGTGAAAAATAACTTATAGTATTAGTTCCCACCTCCTTTCTCATTATTTATCTTGTAGCAATGCCTGCTACAAATTGCAAGTATTTTACACTCATGTCCTATTTCTTTGTTTTCACTATTAAAATACAAATTTTCTAATTAGACTGATGAGATGAGATCTACTAGTGGAAACGAATTGAATTTCCTTTTCCTCTGAACGAAGAAAATGGCGAAGGAAGAAACTATTGGGTTAAATAATAAATCTTTGCTATCTTTACCTAACGAACACAGCAGAGGACACTCCATGATGCGGATGTCCTCCGTCAAAATCTGGGTCATCCCCATCCAGCAAAATACCCCCAGCGTTCTCCACTGGCTCTTGGTTAGTGCAACAATATTTGAAGACTGCACTCCCACAGCAGAAAACTGCAATTGCAAAATGAGTAAAATCATACAACGATAAAGTATTGTAGGAACTAAATTCTAATTTTTAACATTAATTTAATTATCTATTCAATTTTATTGTTACCAGCTGTCTTAGATCCGTACTGTGGGCAATAAAATCCAGTGTTCCATTTTCTAATAAAGATATAAAAAGGTTTATATTAAGAGTTGATTTTAAAAATAAAACATTATCTTTTGTCTTTTTAAATAAAGCTATCTCAACTTACCCGTAAGCGTCTGAATAACCTGTGCAGTACTCTTTCCCCAGATCTGTAAATAACAAAAGTAAAAATAGTCATCTCATAAATTGTCACACGAGTAAACATTTCTCTGACATTTTTACTTCCGTAATTAAATTTTATAACTAAACTTGAAATTTTATCCTGTAACATGATAAGCATATGTAAACTGTGAATGATAAGAGGATAACAAGCGTCAACAATAATCAGCCAGCATCAATAATTTTAATAATAAGGCTGTAAAAACATCCACGCATAATTCTTTTCCAATATAGCTTTCAACCTCTTCAAGTCTTCAAGCAAACTTTAAAAATGTTATTTGCAACTCCTCTTGATATGTTTACGGTTATGTAAAAGGACGTCGTCGTAACCGTCACAGTCACGGTGAATGACTACGCTTGCTTATTTTATTTGATGGTTACATGACGGTGGCATATGCCATGCCGTAGCATCATCATCATCGTCAGCAGCAGCAGCAGTATCATGGCTCGCTGGTATTTCAGAACTCATCCATGAAATCTTCTTCAAAAGAAGTGGAAGAAAAGCTAAGGGAAAACAGTACGAAAAGAAAGAATTCCATTTCCCCTCTACTGCTACTAACTAATGACATTTCATCTTTTAGAACGAAAACAGCAGCAATAGCAAAAGATTTTATGCTTTTATGCCTTGTCTTTTTCTCTTCAAACTGAAATAATTTTGCATTTTCTTTATGAGAAACAACCACAGTCATCCCCCACCACCTTTCCAAGACAGAAGATCATCCAGAGAAAAGAAAAAGAAGAATGAGTGACATATGAAAGTATGTATATGCAAAAATAAAGTTAAAAAGGATTGTTATATAAATGTGAAATGTGAATAGGCATCAGCAAAATTCCAGAACGACACACAGTAATCATGATGACGAAGTAGCGGTGGTGGTTGGTAAATGGTAGAGTAAATGCCATTTACTTTTAGGAATGAAAAGAGCCGTGGCATTTTTCATAGATTTAAAATAGGAAGAGAAGAGGGAATCTGAAGTGAAGTTTTAAAAACCACAAAAATGCTTTTTAAGCTCTCTTCAGCAGGAAAAGACGCCCGCCCATCAACCGAATTTGAAGAGGTTTTAAAAGCAAAAGAGCAAAAGTCTTTTTCTTATATACTATTTATGCATGGAAAGAACACGGATGACGAAGAAGAAGAGGTGGACTGGAGAGGAATTTTAAGAAGTAAAGCCTTTACGAAGGAGAAAATAATTCATTTCGTAAACTACTTACATACACAAGAGCAGCGAAAAAACTTAAAAGAGTAAGTGTGGTCTGCCATCTCTAATACTGCGGATAGCTCTTGACTGACATGAAAAGTAAGAGGAGCAGATGCCAACTTAAATTTCTCATCAATCATTTGGCAACATAGCTTTAGTCTCACTCACTCAAAGTCTCACGCTTTACACATTTCTGCTTTTTAGAAGTAAGAGGAGCAGATGCCAACTTAAATTTCTCATCAATCATTTGGCAACATAGCTTTAGTCTCACTCACTCAAAGTCTCACGCTTTACTCATTTCTGCTTTTTAGATTAAGAGAAAAAATTTCTTTTGGTTTATCATCACAAGTTAAAAAAAATTGTGTTTGCTTGCATAACTATTTAGTACATAAAAGAGAAGAAAAAAATTATGTTACAGATCACTTCAGTTCATCATTCCAATTATTTCCTCTCAAATTTTATTCCCAATTCAACTCGAACAAGCGTAAACTTTTTTAGGATTTAAAAACACGGTGTTGCATGTCAAGTTCAAAATTTACGGAATTTCATACTCGTCATAATAATAAAATTTCTCTCGCTCTCGAGCGAATGAGAATTATTATTTCAACAGCTTTGGGTATTCGACTTGATTTTAATGATTCTGCGGATATTTACTTTCTTCGAATTTACAGCAGCTCAGTAGTTTATCTGCTTTATGAATATTGCTGCGCAGCAAAAAATGTCACCACGTGTTTATGGAATATTCGGAATATATGATGATGGGATTCCTATAGCAGAGGAGAAAATAAATTATTGTGCAAAAGGAAAAGAAATAAAAGCCTCCAGTAAGAAAACGATAAACAGTAAAAAAATATGTGGCAAATTGGAACTTCCGTGTGGATAGATATTTTTTGCTGCTTATGTTTATTTTAGCGATGCGATGGGTGAATTGATGTCTTTCATGATGATGATGGTTGTGGGTGATGGTTTCTTTGTTTACTTTAGATATTAGCTTTCATCTCTCAATCCTTTCTATTTTCTTACTTCACATCACATCAAACAAAAAGTGAAATGAAACAGGACGCCATTGGGAAATACATAAACAAGCAAACAATTTAGTTCTTGATAGAGTAGGATGGATGATGATAATATGACGCAGCAGTTTTTTCCTAGCTCTGTTCTAGTTCTTCACAGAGGCGAAGATGGAAGACTTCAAAACAGTCTTTTATGACAAATAGCAATTTAGTGGAAGCATAAATGTGTATAAAAAATAATGACATGTTTGATTTTCGAAGACTAGCAGATATCTGGTTTCACAAAACAGTTAATAAAAATGCCTGGTTTTGTTTGTCTTCGTTCAATTTCTTCTTATGCTGAAGATATTCGATTCGTGGTTTACTTAGTTTTTTGGTGTTTGTGGATGGATATATGATCTAGACAAATACAGGATTGTTTGCTGTCAATTAAACTTTCCCTTTATTTATGGAAATCGCTCCAAATAATAATGCATTAATTTGCTATACAGCATAAATCTTTATTACTTCCTCGAGAAAATAAGAAAAACACGAGGAAAAAGCTTTAGAGTTTCTTACATTTATGGTCCTCATGTGCTAGTCCTGGATAAGCCATATTTTTAAAATGATTTTAGAAACGACTGTTGTCAATTGTAGAAATCCGTTTCAATTTTTCTATCCATCCGAATTCGTTCAGTCATTTTTACTAACCAACATTTATAACTGTTGAGTGACAGAACACAAACCACATATAATATATCGTGTTGAAACAATTACAAACTCTCTAACTTCCGGCATTCCTCACGCATAATTATCGTCAACGTTCAACATCACAAAAACACATAACAAATTACTCGAGCACACAATATAATTTGAATCTTTTCCTCAACGATATGATAGAAATGATCGTACTGATATATTTGTATGTGTGATACGACTTTCTCTCCGTAAAAATTCAACCAAAATATCTATCGTAGATCGAAAAGTTATTATCTAATACATATGATCTAAACACAACAACTAATGTTTGTAAGCTATCTATATGCTCAGCTTTTTATTATAAGAGAAATGTTTTATTGCAAATTGCAGTAATTAATTATGTATTGGAATGAAAAACATCTGAGCTCGACAGAACAAAAAGTTCTCTAAAAACAGCACAGCACTACAGAATTCACGATCACCTCTGAAAGATATTTACACAGTTTGTAAATCCATCTAATTTTCTTCTTTCTCCAACTTGGATGATGCAGACCACACGAAAGCCAAAAGGAAACTGAAGGATTCACACAGCGTTTCAGCCAACTACTTCCATTTCTATCTTGTTCGAGTAGTTGTAGTAAAAGCTGATCTTCTTCAGCATCTATCTTCCGCCTCTGCTGCTATGCTGCTTGCTGCTACGACTTTCCTTTCCCTCGCGAGTCGCGAATCGTGTTGATTCAGTTGCTTGTGTCGTGTACCATGTAAAAGTAAAAATGATCCTCATTTATGATTATGGCTAGATGAAGAAGGACGTTTTTGTTCTTTCGTGTAGTACATTAAATGAGAGTAATGGTTAGTTAAAAGCCCCGGAATGAAACTGGATAGGTTTTGTCCAACACTTATCCTGGAAAATAGAAGTATTACTTACACGAACAAACTCTAAAAGAAGGGAAAAGAGAATTTCTTTTTTCTTTCTTTCCTTTCTTCACCCAAATACTTTTCTTCAAAGAAAACGAGTTTAGCTTAACTGAAGCTGCAGACTTTACTGGGACCGTTCCAAATCTCAACTGAAGCTTGAGTGGAAGGCACACTTTCCCTCATTCTGAAAAAGTTGTAGGACGCCTTCTGCGTGAAATAAGCAATTGGCAATTGGAAAAAGGGAACACAAACAAAGCAACACATAAACACACGCAGTTTATTTAGTAAAAGCTCTGGATTTTTTGCAAGTTTGAATTGGCAAAAAATAGTTTTTCTTAATAAACAGAAGAAATACATCATAAATATTGATTTTTTCTCGGAAAGTTTACGGAACTTGCCTTAATTAAAAAGGGAAGGGATTCTGGAAGTTAAAAATGCTTGAAAGCTTCTCAAAGTCCAACCCTTTTCTGCTTTGTTTATATGTATTTCTCTAGAGTTTTCATGTTCAATCACTGATTCCTGCTGATCTTTGAAGTAGTGAAGGAGAAAAAGGGGAGAAGAGAACGCCCACTAATTACATTAACCTCGGCTTGGACTCATTCATGGACTCTTTTTTGTAACTTACTTTTACCAGCTTGTACAAGTATTATGTCAAGTTAAATAAAGAAAATTCAGAGAATCTCACTTTTTCTCTTTTCTCTGCCTTTGGATACGGATAGATCATTATTAGTGAAATAGAGAAAAAAAGTGGTGTAAATTCAACAAGACAGGGAATGAATGGATGGGAAGTACCGCCAGGCACAGTCACTAGCACAGGAAAGAAAAAAGGAAGAAGAATGGAAGGAAATGAAGGGAAAAAGAGGAAGTATGCATGGTTAGCTACTTTGTTGTTGATGAAGTGAAATTTTCTGGCTATGGAACATCCCATCCAGAGAGTATAATAATATCGAACCAACAACAAATGAAAATTGGAGAAAGCTACTAGAAGAAGGAAGACACGGGATAATGCTATTATAGACTGGGATAATAAACCTTACGAGGAGAGAGTATAATAATATCGAACCAACAACAAATGAAAATTGGAGAAAGCTACTAGAAGAAGGAAGACACGGGATAATGCTATTATAGACTGGGATAATAATGGGAAATGAAAGTGACTAAAAAGGAATGAGAAGAAGACGAGGGAGAAGAAAGAAGAGATGGAGGTGGAAGAGGTAGCTGCTATTATAGATGGAACATTTTTATTGACCTACAAAAGCCATAGAAGAAGGAAAAGCAGAGAAATAAAATTGTTCGATGAGAGTGAAAGAGAAGGATTGATAGACCTTCACTTCCAGCAGCAATGAAATCGCCCATTTTACTATCTCCTGTGCTGTGAAATGAACGAGGACAGCTTCAAATGGGAAGTTGATGATGATGGTGGTAGTGGTGCTGATCGACGAACTCATACATTTTTAAGGAAGGAAGTGACAAAGTAAACCGCATCATTGAGAAGCCCATCCCAATCATTTATTTCGGAATCTGGAATGCAATGGATAGTAATGTACTATATAGTTGGGGACATGATAATGGTATGACATGAAAAGTACTTTTGCAGTGTAGTAGCAGTGATTCTTATCAAAATCAGAGGAGCACGAAACAATTCATCTCAGTCATTCGCACATCGTTAAGCGGGGAGTGTTCCTTGATTCGTGATTCTGAGACTTCCACAAAAAGAAATATATCCCCACAAACAACAAAATGCAATAATTGGAAATGCTATAATCATACTGCTACTTCATCCGTTATCATCTAATGCAGCAGGGTCATCTCTTACACTAACAGAAACTATCTTGCTTTTTAACGGTTTCAACAAAAATGCCTTTTGCATCTTTCTTAGAAATGCTATAATCATACTGCTACTTCATCCGTTATCATCTAATGCAGCAGGGTCATCTCTTACACTAACAGAAACTATCTTGCTTTTTAACGGTTTCAACAAAAATGCCTTTTCTTTTGCATCTTTTTTGGTAAAGGAAAATCGTTTGATCAAAAACTGACTTTTTTATGATTTTGCTAATGATACTCTCTGCGCTGATACGAATGTCGTGGCTTGCGTTAGGTGATGAGAGCACTGATATTTAATGCTTGGTAGTTAAGAAATTATCCTAAGACACCCTACAACCTTACCCTTTAGCGCATTCTATGAACGTACGTGTAGGCTGACATATAATTTTTTATAGTTGTTGTGCAGGTTACTTTGTATAATCGCTTTAAAATGATTTTACTGAATTTTTCTAATGTTACCAAGATCAGCACGTTTAATTTTCGGATTTTCTGGTTCGAAATTAAGACTCAGTTAGCAGTGTGTCATGAAAATAAAAATGCCGTGAAATATGGAGACGGAACCTTCATCCTTAAGCTATGTTTATCGTCATGATAAAAAACGACCCCGCCTGCGGGCTGTAGGGTCCTCCTCCGGATCATCTTCAACCGTGACTGCTGTCTCCAGTCGCTCCCGAACTAGAAGTCCTTTGACTGTTCCCACGCAAAGAAACGATGGCCACAGGAACCAGAACCACAATCAAACAGTTAATCAACACTCACCACAACTAAATGCTAGAAATTCTCATCATGACCAACATCAACATCCAATTCAAAGTCATCATTCCCCCATACATAATAGGCGTACAGTCTTCTACTTGAACAATGCAGATTCAAACGTTAACACTCAGAGCAACAACAGATATCATATCCGTTCGGTGGAGAGTGTCATACAAGAACCCTCGTATATATCAGTAGGCAGAAGAAGACATTTATACGAAGCCAAACATGCTCTGAACATCCCTCCTGTAGCCACCTTCATTTGCTTGATGCACCTCATCTTCTATTTGTTCAAAGAGAAACTCTTCCAAATTACGACGGAAGAAGACATTTACGTCAGTTGGGACCTAGTGTGGGTACAAGGAGAGTATTGGAGGCTATTCATCGCTCAGTTCTTCCACTTCAACAGGCTCAGTATGCTAGTCAATTCCATCACTCTATTTACAATAGGAAGATACGTAGAACGGAAAGTGAAACCATTAGCGATGATAGCTGTCATAATTGTGATGAGTGTACTGGCGCACTTCATTTACATAGTGATAAACCCTTGGTGCCTCGGCAATTACTGCTGCAAAGAGCCACAAGCCACTGAATTCATCTTAGGATTCGGAAGCGTCATTTACAGTTTGAGGGTTCTGCTGGCCTACTCAATCGAACCGAGAAATTACGAAAGGGATTTGGTCTTCGGGTTTTACCCAATGGTGGTTTCTGCAACTCACGCTCCTTGGCAGCCGATAATGGACCTGGTCATTTTCAAAGTCGTATTACCCGAGCAATGTATCACCCATCAGGTTGCTGGAATCGTAGCCGGATTTTTGGTCACTGCCGTACTCTTGCTTTGGCCTTTTGAAGGGGTTTACATCGCTAATCCACCTTACTATTATTGGACAATGACGGGCCAAAGGAATCCTTCAGATTTTGATGGTAGCATGGATGGACAGGATAATGATGATGATGAACGAGGAGAGCAGTGGAGAATGCGAACCTTTACAAATTCTAACTTTTGGCTTCCAACAAGCTCCCATGCAATGCTGCCACCCAGTGAAATGCAGTCAACAACGAGTACTCAAGTGGTTGACATTGATTTAGTTCCCCGGAGGGTACGACGCAGCATTGGGAGAAATACTCTGAAAACTAGGTCCGATGAAACTAAGGCTTTCTGCAAGCTATTCTTGAAGAATCCAAAGACATCAATGATAAGCCTTGTGAGGAGTCTTACCACCACACAACAAGAAAGAGAAGAGGATGAACGACGAAAGCAGGTTACAGAAGAGCGGAAGCGTCGTATTAAAAGGAAACTTATACGCAGAGAAAGTAATAATAATACTGCAGTAAACGATGAGTTGAAGATTAAATCAGGACCAGGAAGAAAACTGGAACAACAAAATCAACTGCAAGTGCAAATGCCTAGTAAATTGGAACCGCAAGAAGAAGATGAAGAATTACTTTTGCATACAGATCTTTCTTCTTCCTCAGAGAATGAAATAGAAACACTTTCAGAACAGCAGCAGCGACAGCGAAATAGACAAGGGCCAACTAACGCGTCATCGTATCGAAGTCGTATCAGGAGTGAAAACTGGAGCAAGGGTGAAAAATATTTACAGAAATTAGACCTCAGACAGACTCAACCAGGACACGGCGACGAAACTTCCGTTTTTCGAACGGAAATTCATTAATGAGTGTTTAATATTTTGACTGTTNGTATCGAAGTCGTATCAGGAGTGAAAACTGGAGCAAGGGTGAAAAATATTTACAGAAATTAGACCTCAGACAGACTCAACCAGGACACGGCGACGAAACTTCCGTTTTTCGAACGGAAATTCATTAATGAGTGTTTAATATTTTGACTGTTACAATGTAATGTAACATACAAATAGATAAAAATAAAATACGTTTGAGGATCTTTGATTTGCCCCAACCAGATTTTCAAAATATTTCTTTTCTTTAAAAGCTTAAACGTTTATTACCATTAGCTAAGTTTAGTGAAAATTGGAAATCTGGACAAATAAAGATGTGCTTACAAGTGCAAATAAAAATGCAATAATAAAACACTCGATTTCAGCAATTAATAAGTTATTGTACTTCCTCTTGTCTTTATATTCAATATAATTTACAATTTGAAATACAATACAATTATATATATCAAATATATTAAGAAATCTATCTCAGCTCATTACTAAAGATCATAAAATTGACTTGATTTAATGTAAATAATTTTAATATTAGTCATTATTTCATTCTTATGATTACCTACCTTGGACTTAAAGCAAGCAGAAAATAAAAGAGTAAATCATTAATTAAATATGCTTAAAACTTATTATGGAAAGGATTCAGTCCAATTATTAGTGCTTACTTATTTCATTTGTTACCGAATCCATATTACTTTCGTTTCATTCAGTTCAAAAATTACAATAAATTGATTTAACTAATTAATAATATGTAATTGGGTAATACTTTTTAGTGCCATCGAAAATCAAATTAACACAGTTGGGATTGTTGGGAAAAATGCTTGCAAAATTCGGTAATAGCAGCAGCGACCTTTTGGATACAAATAATCTAATTGTTATAAAATAGCTAAAAGCTAAAGACTCGTTATTCAAACAAAATAAACTACATTTTGATTTTCCATTACATAATCTAGTTTTTTAAGTTGCTATTTTTATGGTTCATCTCATGGGATTATTGGGATTGATTCCTTCTCCCAAATTTTAAGGTATTTTACTTAATTCAACTTTGGTCTTCTTATTA
>JAHZNJ010000010.1:0-11652 GCA_027744475.1 Lepidocyrtus cf. sotoi NNG-2020
ATTTGTAATGTTGACTACTAACCGATTTCCTTTAGCAGCATACGAAATATGAATGAGGGCACAGTAAATTCTTGGCCGTAAAAAGTATCAATTTAATATTTTGCTGAAATGAAGCACTGTTTGAAAAGCACTGGCGATTGAATAGAATTATGCATAAAAATCTTCCGTGCAATTTTAAAGCATCAATCTATAAATCTAGTATGTAGCTTTGTGGGCGAGGCGAGCGCGGATATTTTTATAGTGCATAAAGACAGTAAATTTTAACTTTATTGTCCCGATTCCCAATTCTGCATAAATTCAGTTATTTTCTTCCAATGTCTTGTTCGTCGTATGTGTTTTAACTCTTTTTAATGCAATACTTTCGTTCTCCGAACTTTTATTGACATATGGACGTGTGGGCGATTGCAATTTTAAAACCTTAGGATTTCTCCTCCAGCCAGAAAACTCGCTTTTGAGAGCGATAAGTGGATTACATGCACACAAAAATAAATTATGTTGCATCAAACAAAGTCAAGCATTTCATTTGAAATTAAAAGAACAAAAATATCTGGAATAACCCAATTGTAGCATAAGCACTTAGCAGCAAAGTCAAACATACTATATTCTATAATACTATACTTCTGAAGAATTTTGCAATGTATATATTTGCTATGCAAACACAGTCAAAGGAAATACTTTCCGTTGAAATTGAAATGTAAGAGGTGAATGGATATTACCCTGAATATATTTCTACCGAGCGTTGACAAAAATGCCATATTGTGTTCCAATGATTTGCTTACATAAGTAGGTAGTTAGTGTAGTATTGCGTACAAAGAAGCTTTATAATATTATAGCATCCACGTAGGTATTCATATTTACATGGCTTGATGAGATTAAATCCAAGAAGACCCACAACTGTCGGAAACTTGAATGAATTTTTAGTGTTTAATGCATTCCACTAGGACGGAGGGATACTCATTGTCTGAAGTTTGTTTCCAAAGGTTGATAGGTACGTAATAATTGTCGATCTGCAACGATCCAGAAAGCGCGAGAAATTTTGTTCGCCCATCTTGTAAAGTATCTACTTCATTATAAAAAAGTGTACGACACGAATAGGGACAAAGTTTTTAAAAATTATGGTACAAGTTGCATGAAACTTGTATCGGTGTCGGTAATTAAATGAAAATTAAGAATAGGCGACACTTGTGCAAGTCTATTTTTACAACAATGTAAAACTATTTATGGAGGAGAAGGTGGAACTTTAATATTACTTAAAGTTTGAAGAAGAAAGTTCTACAAGAATTAGCAATTTGATCATATTATCGTCATAATTTTTGCCCACGTTTACACAACACTTCTTTCTAATTAAATTGTTATAAAGGGAAATGGCAATATCACGACAGGTATAACACAATTTTCTATAAACACTTTTTAAAAAATACTACACCTCCAAACTCTACTTATAACCTAAATTAATGTGTATCGTTTTTCGTGCTACATTTTTTAATATTATATTTTCTCCAATGAAATTTACTAAACAGGAGTTAGATGAGACGGATGGAGGAGCACCAGATCAAAAACGCCGATGTTGAGCATTGGTGTCGACTTCCAGAGTTCCTTCTCACTTCCACCAATCTCACCAAAGAGCAATTAAAGTCTCTCGCAATACCGAAAGATTCCACGGTAAACTTCTTCTGTACTAGAATACGGCAATGTTGCTCCTTTCGCCGAAGAATTTGCATTCTCAGTTGTGTAGAAAAAAGTTCACAAAAGTTACTTTTCTTAAGACAAAATAGCCATTATGGAAGTATTACTCCCAAGTCTAAACTGAAACGATAGTATACTTTTACCTCGTATAAAATGTTTTACTGCTTAATATGGGTATACAAATTACAGAATGAGGGTGGGTGGAATGACTTGACTTGTGTTTTATTTTATATTTTCGGTTAAACATTTCTCAAGAACTAGCAGCGCAGCCCAACGCAACGCGTCTCTGGACTCTTCTCAGTGACTACTTTTTCTCCAGTTTTTTGCGATATTAAACTCCTTCATTCTACAGCTTTACGATCTTTAATCCAAATTTAAGTATGAAGATTTTTGCAGCCATAAAGAAGGCTTATGGTCAAATCCTAAATTATATTTTTGCTCTTATGACATTATTTTAGCCAACTTAAAAAGATGGAAGATGTGATGATGGTTAGTTAGTTAGGGACTCTGAGACTATACCCATTAAGTGTTATAAACGAAGCAAAAAATGACTGTTATCGTAAACTCGTTCGTGGCACAGACTGCAGCAGTCTCCAAATTACTACAACTAAACTTTAGGCTTTAACAAAATGGAAAAAAGTTAAACTACGAATGAATTAGAATTTGTCTTTATATGGGTAATGTTTTATATAAGCGGTTTGTCATAAAAATGAGACATAATTGAGCATCCGTCTAATAATAAAGATTTGAACAGCGATATAGTGTGAAATAAAAGCAATATTTCCATCAAAAATTTATATCAGATGCATCTTAATGTTTTACAATATTATACAAAAACTTTTACAACAATTCATGCAAATTTTTATTTTATTAGGATAACTCAACAAGCAGTTGCTTTATCAGGGACGTGGTGTGGTCAGACCTAAACTATTTTAAAAAACTTGGAGGAGAGATCGAAAACAATGATACCAGAGGAAGGTTTGACTCAGACGACGACGATTTTCACGAATTGCTCCGAGAAATCGAAAGCTCTGAAGGGAACTGGAGCCTTGTGAGTTGTCCAGAAGGATGGGAATATGACATGTCCGATGACGATCATCACTCTATTGTGAAAGAGGTCAAATTTATATAAAATTTATTAACCTCTCAAAGATCAGTTCCTTTTCAAAGTATCATCGTCAATACCTAATTCAATCTTATCTATATCTTTTCTTTGTGTTACAGTTTGATTTAGTATGTGGATATGAAATATATCCGACCGTATCCCTTCTACTTTTCAATATCGGAGGTGTTATTGGAGCTTTCTTATTCGGGATTTTGACAGACTTGCAAGTTTCTTCGAATCAAAATCTATGTCAAGTTAAATTAAAGAAAATGTAGAAAGTTACATTACAACAGATAATCTTCCGTGTTTGTCCTTTCAGAATTGGAAGAAAGTATTCTTTCTTTGTCTGCCTCACTTTCGAAATGGTTGGAGGGATTGGATGTGTCTTTGCAACCCAATTTTGGATCTGGACGCTTTTCAGAGTTATAATTGGACTCACAGTTCCCGCTATCTATCAGATACCTTTCATAATATGTCTGTCAGCTTTGTCTCATTAATTAACTTTATCATTTCATTTTATCCTCTACCCCACAAATTAGGTAGCAGTAGGTCTTTTGTTTGAGCTTGAGCTCGCCACTCCAATCCAATCTCGTACGCAGCAGCATTGTAGCAGTTCTCTGTAAAAAAAAGCATGACCGAAGTAAACAAAATCCACCCTTCCCACTGGCCACGTAATTCCTTCTGAAAACAATTTTTTTCATGTTTGCTTCCCTTTTCTCTGCCTCGAACATTAGATCGATATTGCCACTACGCCTTTCCTTTTTATTTTTTTACCACCCTAATGTGATGATATGTCAGGATTGATCTTTCTACAGGTCTGGAGCTGGTAGGGCAAAACTATCGAAGTTTTTTGACAGTGATGACATGCTTGTTTTACGTCGGTGGTATGATGTTGCTTCCACTGATCTCGTGGTTGGAACAGGATTGGAGGCTACTTTCCCTTTACACCACACTTCCATTCCTAACATATTACATTTATATCAAGTAAGTAGGGAAAGTACGGGAAAGTGAAAAATATTTTATATTTGACTTCACTCACTTCACTTTACGACGACGTTTTTCTGTGAAAAAGGGAAACAAATGTGATATTATGGCTGAATTGATAAAAACGTCAAATATTTGTAGCAAAATTTCATTCCGTTTCCTCCTATCAGATATCTTCCGGAGTCGCCGCGCTGGCTCTTAGCCCAGAAAAGAACTAAGGAGGCTTTGGATATTCTTGAGAGTGTTGCAAAGGTCAATGGCACAGAGCTTCCGGAAAAACTCAAGGAACGCCTCAGTTTACAGGTCAGGAAGAGAGACGCGAAGCCACAAAATAAAAACATAAAGAATGAGTTAAAGTTAAAAGTATTACGATTTTAAAAATCTGTAGTTTATAGATAGATTCAAAGAGAAATTCTTAATGTGTTTTATTATAAAGAACGAGAAAATAAAAAACGACAGTATTGGAGATAGGAAAGCCGGGATAAAAGATTTATTTGGAACACCCAACCTCCGTCTAAAAACTTGTCTGCTCACATTTTGTTGGTAAGTGGTAAAAAATATTTTTATTCTTTCTTATTCAGAAACTATTGCTGCAGCACCACCAATTTAACAAAAATGTGGAAAGAGGGTCGATCCTTCTCCTCCTAGCAATTTATTCCATGTGTTTCAGCTGAAATATGACAAACTCAACAAAAATGCATATGTGTACAAAACTATATCAGATTTTTTTTCTTTCTCTGCTTCCTCAAAAAAATTTGTTATTGGTTGGTTCAGTTCAGTTCAGTTTTCGACTCGCCTCCAGATAAATGGTAGATGTGTGGTGGTGGTTGGTGGTACAAAACTTTTATTTTTTTCTGTTCATTTCAGGTTTGCAAACGCTACAGTCTACGTGGGATTGAGTTTCTACGGCCCAAGTTTAGGAGAAAATGCATACCTCAGCTTCTTTCTGGGTAGCGCTGTGGAGCTCCCGGGATACCTCCTCTGCTGGATGGTAATGGACCGATGGGGTCGGAGATGGCCTTTGTGTCTCGCCATGATTATCGGTGGAATTTTTGACATTGCAACAGTTCTTCTTCCCGAAGGTTCGTTCGTTCAGAAAGCTCCATGCTACACTCAGTTCTCATTCTTCTGCTACTTTTTTTTTACCTATTTTAACAAAAATTTTATTTGCTTACGAAACCGTAGAAAGAATTCTCGTCTTCAGCTCAGAATGTAACGTATCGTACTTACGCTTACGTAGTAGATGTAGCAAGATTCCAATTTTTATTAACAGAAATTTTTTAGATTGGGCCTGAACTGATGTGAGGCGAGACCAAAATGTTTTCAGTTCATGTGTAGGTACCTAGTTTAAGTAAAAGTAAGAATGGAAACAGCTACAACGCTATCATTCGATATCGTACTGACTGAAACTAAAAAAACTAAAAAAAGTTCAAGGACTGAAATAGTATCAGGAAAACGAAAATCGGAATTGAGCAACCCGCATACCATTTTACAGTATGAGCAAGCACCAGTAGAGATACTTTCTTTTTTTTGGTTGTGATGTGATGCAAAAGTTGAACTACTGTGGTGATGGTGTTGGTGTGGCGTATATCTTCTTCCTTTATCATCATCATCATCACAATATTCAGAATCCTGTTTGGCAATATCTTAGTATTGCTCATTGCTTCTCTCCTCATCAATATTTCACGGAATCACAGCTTTTCCGGTGCTACGCGGCAGTCACATTCACATATTCTTCTTATTCTTCGGAGTATGTAGGTACCTTTTTCCATTTCTCCTTTTACCAAATTGTAAATGGAAAAGCCTTTTATCCAAAAACTTCCTTTCCTTTCACCACAAATGAGAAGAAATCAAAAGTTGATATCTTTCCCCTCGAATGCTTTCCATTCCTTTAAATCAATAATGCAACCGGTCACCCTACTGCCGTGTATTTTTTCCTCTAAGCTCCCTACGTGTTTTCAGTAAAGCTTAAAAATTCTTTAGTTTTTTAAACTTTCTTTTGGCAGAAGTTGTGCAATATCGTGTAGAAAGAAAGAAAGAAAAAGGAAGAAACATCGCATCTCCCGTTCTCGATGCCTTTGCCTGGCATATGACATGCTCTGCTTGCTTGCTTGCTTTCTTACTCGTTGTAGATTCATTCGAGAGAAGAAAAGTCCTATTTTACTACATACGTAGGTACAGATGCCTTCGTTCATTTAATCCGAAGTTGCCTTCAGGCATTTAATGTCCATTTCTTTCTAGTAAGAAAGATGAAGAGTTACAGTAAGGAAAGGAAAAATGATATTTTTTATATATAGATATACATTTTAGCAATCAGACTACGCCAAAGCCCTGCAGAGCAGAGCAAAGAGTTTCATCCAGCCGGTTCTGCAATCACAATCTGGTTTTTGTAAATATTTCTGTTCTGTTATCTTCAGTGAGCCACACTGACTGAGCAAAAGAAAAGAAAAAGGAAAATGAGAGTGGATAAAAAGTTGAAGATCCGGATGGTACTTCATAATAATAATAGTAATACCTACTCAGCCAGCCGCCCGAAGTTAGTCAAATGGTGTACCATCAAAGTACAATAATAAAAAATATATAGGTAGTAGTTCAGTTCAAGAAATGAGCCAGTTGTAGTAGTAGAAAAACAAGAAAAAATCACAAGATTTTACTTTGTACAAGAAAATGCTGGAAACGACAAGGACATAATTCATTGCGTCGAAGATTTTTTATTGCATTGTCAAATTTTCTTCCACACACACACTGTGTGAGCTATCTCTTCGTATTGAAATGATATCATTCATCTATCTACTGCTTATACAGCCTAATGCCTAATATGGAACGATTCTAATGTATAGGAAGAAGAGGGAGAAGGCATGAAATATTATTGTTATTATTATGATAAGAATAAGTTAAAAAGCAGAGGGGGCATGGGCAGCAGGAGTTGTAGTAGTATTTGTAGTAGAAAGAAGATTTGGAATGTGAACGAACATTTTTAGTGTGAGGAGAAAATCTGTTGTCTTAACCGCTCCAAAAAAATTTTTTTTCTCAGCAGAGGAATAATATATTATCATTCCAGTCATAATGAAGAAAGTGCAAAAAGCAATTTAGACACTTGTTCCTTGCCATGACCGCACTGAAAAAAAAACTAACTTGAGGAAGCGGCAGTGAAAGTGAATTATGTGTAGATTTTTACCTATTTTGTTCCTATCACTAGCAGTAGCAATATCCTCTATCAAAGATTGTTTTATGTGCATTATTATCCCTCAGAGTTCATTTTCGTATTTGTTTCTTCTGGACGAGGGTAGTAGTAATCTCGAACCGGCATAATAATATTTGCTCAGAAGGAGAATACAGTATACAGTAACGGTTTTCTATTCCTCGACTTATACAATATGTTTAAATAAGCAGAGAGAGAGAGAGAGAAAATATAACAGCAGCAGCAGCATCACAAAAAGAAAGCAAAAAAGAAAGAAAAAGTTTTTATGTTTAGTAGAGAGTAGAGAGACTTTGTTCTGTGCAAAGAAGAAGACTATCGTTTGGAACAGATGTGTATTATATTTTGATGTACAGGTCTGTTGCCACCATCATATCACCACACCACCACCGCTTTCATACTTTCATCATCTATCGCCAACAGCAGAAGCAGCAGAAAAGTCCAACATATCAACTAACTCACATAATCTGCAGGTCGATTATTGCAACTCCATCCTTCGGTGGTGGTGGACTTCCTTCTGCTGCTGCCCTGTGTAACTGTAACTATTTATCTACTATGTATATCTTTTATATTAGTAGTAGCTGAAGCCGAAAGAGAATTTTTGGAACCCAATTATAAGAATAATCTTTAAAACAAACTGGCGGCGAAAACGAAGGACTTTTCTGACTGAACATGCATAAGGGCTCATACTTACTTTACAAGAACAAGAACTATTATCGTCATTTACTATCTATCTATCTTTTCTACTATTCATAAAAAAAGGTTTGGTAGGTTCTTGCAGCAGCAGCAGGAAAAACTGAACTGGAGCAGGGCAGGAGGAAGACAGACTCAGCAAGTTACATGGTTCATATAAAACAGTAGTGGATGGAAACTTACAAGCAACTGTGCAAAAGCTTTCTCTTTCTCTCATTCGCTTGTAGATTCAGACTGACGGACGGAGTAATAGGAAAAAGAAAAGAAGCTCTGCGGGGAGACAAGGCAATAAATAATGTTCGTATTGTTGCCACTACTGTTGAAAGTAATAATTTATAGTCTGTTGTAGCATCATCATCATCAGCATCATCATCATGAGCATGTTCATAATGTTTTCGGGTTCTTTACTGGCTCTCTTCTTCTTCTTCTTCTTCTTATGCATATTCTTCAAACTTAATAAATGTTCTAAAGGATGCGGAGATGAGTACTTTGACTTCCATTTCATGCTAATACTTCATATGCTCTTCTTTTGTAAAAGATGTGGAGTGGAGGAAAAGACTTTATAAGCTAAGCTGAAGTACAATATATTTCTTCCACAATAACAATATGCAAAACAGAAAGAATTTCATTAAGGTTCCGTATATATATTTTATGATACACGAAGGACCACGGCTGCAACCTGCAGTATTTACATACATAAATTTTAAACCAGGCAGGGTACATTAGCCTTAAGTCACCAACCGTTTTTAGCATTATCATGATTGTATATTATCATCGCTCGCTGCTGCTGCTGTAACAAAGATTGTTTTGGATGAGAAATAAAGATTCATTGCATAAGATATTATTGGGAAAAGTCCAAATGGGGCCTAAAGCGTGTGGTGCGGTAAGAAAACAAAGACTTCTGTGCTTTTAATATTATGCATTATATAAAAAGCTTTCAAGGGCTGTCGGGAACGGTCAAGAATTGCATACTTCACTTTTACTTTTTTTGTAAGGTTATTACCCTGTAACAATGCCGCATTTATACACGAAATATGTTTTGTTACTATCTCTCGGCGGAATTAATGGGGGAAATCAATATAAAATTTCTTTTGGCTTCCTCTTTTCGTGCTTCCTACCATCCCACCTGTCTCTGAGAAAAAATGTTAAATATATGCACTTTAAAACGCTTTTTTTTGTAAAAGCTGAATATGAATGAATGGGAAATGTGAGTGACAAAGATCGTGATTTTGATGTATCGAAAGCGTCTCCTCTTCAAAAAGTTTTTTTCTTCTATTCATCCTCACAGATGCCGATCTTACTATCATGATTTTTTATCTCGTTGCAAAATTCGGGATATCAGCTTCTTATCTGATCGTCTACCCTTTTGCTGGAGGTAAGTCAATTTAAAAATATCAAAATAAAAAGTAAAGATAAATGAATTAGTCCGTGTTTTTTGAAAATTCTGTTAATTAAAACAAATTTAAATGAATCACCGAGCACAAAACTCAAGCCTTGACCTCAAAGAGGCTTAATATCCCTCGGGTGACATTTTACCAGTTTCCACAACCCACCCTTTTAAATTTTTAAATAAGTTAACCATTCTGCTGGTCTGGTAGTTTAACCAAATAATCATTGTCGAATACCCACTACAGTACTAACATTGCAACTATTGCAAGGGTTGTTGTAATGTATTTTAACTCTGACATGTTGTGATCATTCAATAACATTTTTCAATAACAAGAGTGGAAATTCATGTTATTTTCTTTGGCTGTCTTCTTCTCACTTCTCTTCTTTCTCCATTTCAGAACTGTATCCAACTGAAGTTCGCGGTTTGGGTTTAGGCTTCTCAGCCTACATTGGTGGAATCGGCATATGCTGCATCCCACTCATCAATTATTTGGTAAGTATGTCAAGTCAAAGATGTGCATATTATCCAATTCTTCCTCCGAACGAATGGAATACGGTATACTACACAGAACATGAATTTCACTTTACACTTATGAGTTTATTTCTTCACTAAGTCTCAATGTTCTGTATCACAACACAACACACGCATGCATCTTTACTGGTGTCGGTGCGGTGTCGATGTCGAGGCTTTTAAAATAAAATTTAGAAATGTATATATATTTTTGTCGGCTTTGTGCCATGAAGTTGTTGAACGTTTTCTCCACATTGCTTTCTCTTTTTCTCTGGTCTAGATGGTTTGATTTCACTTTGCTTTGCTATTTGGCTTGGCTAAGGAGAAATTTTATTTCCCGAGAAAGGATCCCAGCTCTAGTACTTTCCTAGAGAGAGTCAAAATGGGCTGCTGAATTTTTTATTGACTTTCACCAAGGCTATCATTCCAAGTTTAAGGATGTAAGAAGGATGATGATAAAATATTGGATTGCCTTCTTTAAATAATGCCTTTAGTCTTCTTCTACCACTTTCCCTAATCCTTCCCGGTATTTAGAATTTGAAGCATGATAGAATACGAATACACACAGACTAGAAGAGAAGAGCTGCAAAATACCCAAGCAAATTCATATCTGAAAAATGTTGATGCGTCACATTTAAAATCATGAGAGCCAGACCAAGACCAAGAGCTTCGTCATAATTTTATTGATGCATGTGGTTTCCCACTGAATAATCTATTAAAATGTGCTGCACTGCACAGCAGCCTTCGTTTAGTGTGTTCTTCTATGAAACTATTTACATTTTGTGAGAGAAAGTTAATAGTAAATGTGTGATCGCTTCTGTGGTGGGATGGTAATTTATGAAGCTTATGGAATATTCATGATTTCAGAGAAACCTTTGTCATTGTTTTTTAGTGGCTGGAGGGTTGGCAGCGCTCCGGCTCCCTGAAACTTTGAACTCAACACTTCCCACAACAATCGAGGAAGGGGAAGAGTTCGGGAAAGATTTCAAGTTGGCGGATTGTTTGACTTGTGTGACGCCACTGTCTTCTGTTGCATGGTATGCATTATCATCATTGAATACAAATACGGAAGACTTTTTCCATTACTATATAAAAAAATTTTTGTAGCAAGAAATGCATTTCATTATCAAAAGAAAAGTGGTTGTCTTTAATTTATACTAAAAATAGCAATAACATTTTTTTCTTCACGCGAAATTAACTGATACTGTGATTATTATTGCGAAAGTTCGCCCTCGGAAAGTTTGATGGAAGATGGGCTTAGTTTGACCGTCGAACCAAGAAATGAGGATCAACCACAGCAACAGCAGCAGCCAGTACAACACATTCAACTGACACTCCTCAGGAAAAAAATGAGCTTGAAGAGTGAAGAGCTTAGTTTGGGTAGCAGCGCTGGTGGTGATAGCTATAGAAATGGGAGTCAAGATCAGGGATCACAAGGAGATGAAGAAGCTCATGAACTGAGCCCATTACGAGGTAATGAGTTGAGACGAACCTCGACCAGAAGAAAGAGGCTTGTTCGCCAGGGTAGTAGTGTAATGGAAGCTCCAACAAACTCCACGGGCGCTATTATGATTACCCCTTGGTGGTAATATCTGTCACCAGTAAAAATTATTAATGTACGTGTTTCTATCTCTCTCTCAGTGTTGGATTTCTTTAGTACACACATCTGCAACAATAATATGTATTGTAAAATTGCAAACAAAAATCATGTGAGCCAGTATGGCATACCGTCATAACTGATTGAGGGAGCCTGTGAGCAGTAACATAGGCATAGATAAAAAAATCACGAGAAAGTAAGAAGGAATTCCATATTGCGCAATCTGTTTTATAAGTAATTAAAGTTGTAAAGATAATTGTTTTACTTGCATGAAATTAAAAAGAAAATTGTCGTAATTGTAGTTAGCTTTTTTTAAAATCTTATTCGTATTTTTAGAATAAAATTTAAAAAATGAATGTTTGTAGTAAAAATGAACTGCGTTTAAAAATTTAAAGATGTGGAGAACTATTGTATAGTTATTACCAGAAAAATAAAAACTTTATCTTTGAAAGTAAAAAGCTAAATAGCACTTTATGCACTTTATGTAA
>JAHZNJ010000011.1:0-11382 GCA_027744475.1 Lepidocyrtus cf. sotoi NNG-2020
TTTTATGCTAATCATGATTTTGATACAATTGCCAGATATTTCCTAAATAAATGTGTTATTTTTTTTATGTTTATTGATTTATATTTAACTTCTTCCAGATGAATACCTACTAAATATTCTCGGAACGAGAGAATTAACAGCCTAACGAAGCTACACTTCTGCCGAACAAGTCTTTTTATACCTGTTCAGTTGGAAACTTTTCGGTGCAATTGAAAAATTAGAGTGTCATATAATGATGCTGTGTCAGACTGAGCTTTTGATTTTTATTCAAACGATGATCTAGTGCTTGTCCTGTTGCAGTATTATTATTATTCCTCGGTTACTAACCGAGGAATTCCTGCTACGCTGCTGCTTCCTTGAGAATAACCACAAAGAAGAAATTAAGAATTCGTGTTCCTCATAACCTATGCAAATAATGTTATTGCTAATATCTATTTTTATCTTTGTGCACAAGCAACACTGAGTGAAAATGGCATGCTCTTTTAGCAAATAAACAATCAAAGACAGAATCAAATTTGCAAAGTAAAACTTGTTTTGCAAAGATGTTTTAGTTTTATAGCTAATCTTGTTTGCCAACCTCTTAAACTAAGGTTCAAAAACCCACAGATACTCATTGCGTCCTTGTCTGACTTTGCAATTGTTTGTTGTAAAGATATTTGCATGGTACCAGTAATGTGTAGAGAAACGCGTATCTGAAGTTTGAAATCGTGGACATTTAATTATGAAACAATTTTGTTTCCAATCCGATTCATTATGACTATGACAAAAACTACACGGTTATTGACAGCATTCGTTGGACGAATATATTAATTTTTAATTCAGTGTAATATTTTACAAATTAAGTACATGTAGAATAAACAAAGTATGTAAATTAGGTAGTTGAGATTCATTTATGCCCTTCTGCATTTTGAAGCGATAGGCAGCTATATAGTAACTAAATACTAAATTGCTATTTTATGTCAGGAATATTATGAGAAGGAAGAGTTGTACAAGATGTATTCTCAAAGACGCTTCAGTTACAGTTACATACTATATTACTATATTGTAGCATCACAGTCATAATTTCTTACTAATCATATTGGACAGGTTTTCAAGATAAATTTGCATTTCGTTCCTGTCGCTGTCGCGTATAGTGTAACATACATACTTCATTACATTAATTAACACATTACTGAAGCGTTCAATGTGAACAAGATAATAAATAATAACAAAACAATTAAAGGAATTTAAAACAACAATTTACAGCGTTTGCTGGGAACTTTCATTGTCTGGGCGGAAGTTAACAAGTTAACTTTAACCAGGTCAATAAAAATACAATTAATGGTGAATTATTTCATGAAATTAAAGTGTTGATAGAAGGAGAACAACTTTAGCCGTGCTCAGTCTCTGGCTGATTTCATTGTTCCGCCATAGTTTGAAATCCTTTGGTCTCTATCAATTCGTTCATCTAGATATTGCATCCATTGATGCTTGTTCCCATCCATAATATTTAGAATTTCTCTTGTTTGAGCTGACATGACGGGTTTGACAGCTTCCAATCCTACTTTTGATCCACCCGGTGCTGTTTAAACCAAGTATTTGAAATACACATATGTAATTAATAAATGGAAAAATTAAAGAAACAATTAAAACGCATGAAAAATTGATTTATGACGTTTACCGTTTATGACAGTGATTTCCTCCCAAAATCCAGGATAATGATTCTCCATTCCGGAAGTCATTCTAATGAAGATTGACATGCCTGAACAAAAAACCGTTTTAATTTATAAAAGCCAGTCGTCCATTTGAATCGTTTAAAAAATTGATGAATGCATAAGTACAGTTAAGTTGGAAGAAATAGTGTGAAGTGCATACATGAGGCACATAAATGCTGTCTTGGGTTAAAATTTTCAATGTCAACAAGCACTCTTGCTCTGGTAACATTTTTTCCTTGTCTTTGTTGAGCATCCAAAATTTTTTGAAGAGCCGTTTCCTGTAAAAAATCCATATACCGAAGAATCCTAGGGGCCCTCCCTTGAATAATTGCAGAGCGTAGATCCCACGCCCCCATCTCCATTGTTGCTACTATGATTTCCAACAAAGCAATAAAACGCTGTAACTAACTACGAAATCTATAATCCAGATTGCAAAATTGCATGAAAATCTTTAAAATTCTTACTTGGTCTGCCTTGCTTATCATAACCATCTAACGTGATGGGAAAATCTTCACTGACGTCCGAAAAGTCTTCGTTTAAAATACCCTTAATTTTGTTTTGCTCTCTCCATCGCACATTCTTGATAGGACAAAGGATTGAATGAATTAGCTTATTTTAAGACTTATTGGTACTTTGTATTATGTTTTGTTTTAGTTACTGAGCTTTGCACTTACCTCTAAAAGCATATCCTGTGCGGCTCTCAAATTAAAATTCCGAGCTCGTAAAAATCGAATTAAATAGAAATCTGACTTCATATATTCTTCTGGTAAACGAGTCCGCTACTTTTTGTTTAAACTGGAATAATTCAAAATTAATTATGCAAAATTATAAAAGGCGATGTCAATAGTTGGAGTTAAAGAGAAATAAATACTGGCAGTGAAAATTACCATGTCCAGCACAGTCTTCTCATGACCAGTGAGCAAAAGATCTTTCCAATCATTTTGTCTTAAGGAACCGTTAATCACGGACACGAATGACACAACTACAAGTATACTAATGAAGATTATATTACCTAAACTAATTTTGGTTGCCTTTATATTAATCATTGTTAATATTATAATCACGCTGTTTCTTAACTATAGTATATTTATTACGATAATAATTGTTAAACGGTTTGAACGTAATTCCGCTTTTATTAAATCGCCGTTGATAAAAATTATTTTTATTTTTATATTGTCTTGATCAAAACGGAACATGCATCCTCCAGAAAGGAAGAATTGGACGGAACTGAACTAAACTCTTTCGTCAAGCAAACCTCTTTTAAAGCTTGTGATTTTTTCTCAAGAAACTCTGATTATAACCTTCATTATAATTGCAAAAATTATATCATCCTCTGAGCATGGGCTTTCAGTGCAAACAATCTGCTGGCTGCTTAGTACTTTGTTGCATCTCTGTGACCAAAGAGTACCTGTTCATGTTTGTTTGTTTTCTCATTATTACTGCAGCGCAGCTTGTGCACGTATTATGAATCATGAATAAGAACTTTATTGCAAGAATCACCGAGAAGGAAGGGAAGGATTCTTCTTTCTCATCATAGCGCGTGTAATAATATTGCATTATTGTTAATAACATAGCAGATCTACTTATTTCTGCTTCTCCAATGATATTAATGCCATTATCATAGTCAATTCGTGGTCGTATCTAAAAACCAGACACAATGAAATTTCCAACTTAAAAAAAACTTGTTCCCTGCGTGCAAAGATGCTTCTACGTAATACCTAATGTCGCTCGTCATCATCATCCTCTTAATTAGAGGTTCATAAACCTAAAGATTTAATTTAATACGTATTTCAGAATTTGCGTCCTTGTCTGACTTTGCAAATTCATTTTTTGCGAAGATACTTTAGCATTAATATGGAGGGAAAACGTGTCTACAATTTAATTTATGACTACTTGTAAATCTATTTAATACGGATCAAGGAAATTTTAAAAGGATTTTATTAATTAGTTATAAAATAAGCTACACGAGGCGTAAAAGAAATTTTAAAATGATAATGGAATCACACTGACTAAAATCAATGAAACAGCGTAGGTAAGAAACAGCTAATATCAAGCAACATCATGTATAATTCTTGTAACTTAAGATGATGATAAAACAAACTGCCCCATGATAGTTCACGTTCGGTTTTCTCCAGAGAAAAGTTTTCCATTGTATAAAATATAAAAACATCACGTATTATAAGGAGCTAAAATAGCAACAGCAATTACATAAACAAACAGCATAACAGCAAAACAATTCTTCGGAAGGGATGAATCACCTGCCATTATATTATAACATTGAAGTAATCCAGGCTAACTGTTCCAACCGTTTCATTCAAGAACTTCTTTGAGTTTAGAAAACTTGATTTACATGTTTAGTAATACTTGATACACTGGAAATGAATGAGTAATAAAATCTTTGGATTTTTATTTTACACTTACACACAACATAGTATCTCCTTTTCTTGGATTCCAGTTTTTTAAAAGCTGCAATAGCAACAAGTGTCGTTTACCTGATGGAATTTTTAATACGAGCGAATTGAACTGGGATGGATGACCAAAACCTGGTTCAATTAAGTTCCACGAATTAAAAAAACACGTTCTGGCTGAAAGGCGTCACAAGGGTGATCATAAATTATTGGCATTGCTATTCACCTTCGCTGTGCAATGTGTGCAATAGTATCGCAACTGTGACGCTTTTGTTATTTTAAATTTTTGAGGATTTTCCATTGTCGTGCTGAGATTAAGTACTATTAAACGAGTAATATGAACCATTACGTTTTTTTCATGTTAGAGTTTTTTATACAAATGAAATTACATATTATCGAAAGTTAGTTTTATAGATAATTATGGTTTATAGTTTACAAAAAAAGATGAAGTAAATACAAGAGATTAGTAACACGTAGAATCACAAGCTTCCATAGGTAACATTGTGAATGATTTCCTGTATTTAGCACAGCTCTAAAATAATTTAAATTATCATAATGTGTCTTTTCTTAACGCAACAAAGAATTTGTCAAGGCCATTTATATCAAATTGCGCATCACATAATACAATTAACCCTTGAAAAATTCTAACTTTAAATCTCAAAAATCTCAGTCGACCGCCTTTCCATGATTCCTTACAAAATTGTGCATGATACGGGCAGGAAAATAAACAGGCGGCGACGACGACAGTGGCAACAAGAAGAACCAAGCAAGTGGCAACAGGAGATTTAATTATTATTGTTGCCTTGGTCTGTTATTACATTTGCACGATTTCATTAAGTAAATATTCGCACTTACTCAACTAAAGTCACAGTCACGGATGAGATTTTTAAGTAAAATACGAGCTCGACAGGGGAAATATTTATTCCAGTTTTATTCACACCTCTTCTGGAAGCAGTAAAATCGTTTAAAAATATAGAGTAACAAACAAACAATCAAACAAAATGGCGGATACCATTCTAAGGAAGACAGTATCTTACCGCAAAACAAAGAAATCCATGGACTCAAACTCAAAACCAACCATGAGGAAAGATTCACTTGATGAGACGAGTGGGGATAGACTTCGATCCCAGCATGCAACCGTCAGCAAGCTAATTGGTGGAATGTCAAAACTGGTGGGGATGCTGAGTTCCAATGTACTGGCTGCTTACATGGGCTTCAAAGATCCTAAGAAGAGGAGAAGAGAATATCTCATTCCAAAAGATAAGGCTGCGTGGCTAGAGTGGATGGTCAGCGTGGCAAAGAAGCGTGTTAACGTTGAATATCTTACTGACAAGTACGAAGCAGAAATTTAATTTCTTGTATTAATTAATTTATGCATTGCGTTTTATGATACATTTTTAAACGAACAGATTTTTATTTTTACCTTACTGTATGAAATTGACTTGACAGGGAGCTGAGGAAGGTTATTGTACGAGCACGTCCCAATCTTGACCCATATAAGAGGGTCCAAGGTCGCGTGGAAGACCCTGATGTGCCACCCTGCCTTGCCTGGAATGAAGAACAAGTTGGAGAATGGATTGGATCTATTGGATGGCCACAACTCAAAGAAACGTTCGTTAAAAATATGGTGACAGGACGAAAACTTGTTTTGATTGATTGTTCAGCACTAAATAAAATGGGAATGACTGATCTTGCTTCAATGCGGGTACTCATAGGAAGTAGCTGGGAAAATCCGTGAATTACTTGGAATCCCTCCACCAAATCAAATGCGGCCTCTGATGCGTATTCCACCGTTCGAACGCTTTCTTCGTAGGAAGGTTTACAATGGAAGGAGTTACGACGAACTCACTTTTGAAAAGTTCTGTGAAGCTGAAGGCTTCAATTACGAGCTGATCAATAAAAACAGGAACATGCTTATCCCGTGCACAACTGAAGTTACGATTACAACTCCAGATCACGCAGACGCAGAAGAGGATGCCGCGGCAGGTGAATCTGATGAAGAGCACTCATTAAGGAACGCTCCTACAGTTGAATTCCTTGTCCGAAATGCCATAGTTCGAAACAAAACTGTTGACCAAATCATGGAAGATATTATGGAATCCGTTTTCTTACCACCACGAGAGCGAAAATATGGAAAAGATGTGTGGGGCCAATTAAAGCGTGGAATTGGGGAAGGATACGACGATCTCTACTTGTACTATCCAAAGCAACGGCTCGAATTTGCTGCTGGGGTGGCTCATTCCCTTATCGATGAGCTCTATAAGACTATCGCTGTTCTCAATGACATTAATCAACTAGAAAAACACATAAAAGAAGACATTTCACAAGAAGAAATGGATTTGTTCAGAAACTGCGCTCAAACTTTAGTGGAAGAAGCCTTACCAGTTGTTGGGTTACTAGCTTTGGGTGAGCTTGATCTGGAAACTATCTTCAAACAAGAACCAGAATTCCAAAAGTTTGCGAAAAATATTGCACGTGACGCTGAGAAAAAGACCAATGCGTTGGTACCAGACGCAAACATATTTGTCGATGAAGTGATTTCTGAAGCCTTGAGAAAAATCCCGGAAATGGATTTATCCGGCATGGACTCTGACGTGAAGGATAGTCTGTTTAAGATGAAAGATAATATGCTGCATCATCTTGGCCACTCCAGTGACACAAAAACGGATCGGAAATCAGCTCATCATGGGAAAGGTCATCGTCCTCATGAAGGGGGACACCACGACCACCCTACAGGAGGTCATCATCCTCAAGGAGCGCATCATCCTGAGGGTTCAGGGCATCATCCCCACGATGGAGGAGGTCACCGTCACGAAAGTCTTCATCCACATGATGGAGGTCATCATCCCCATGACGCAGCAGCAGGGCATCACCCCCACGAGGGAGCAGGACATCATCCCCATGAGGGAGCAGGAGTACATCATCCCCACGAAGGAGGGCATCAGGCGCCTACTCATCAAACACCAGCAGCGGTTGCGAAACATCCTACACATGGTGGAAAATGATCATGCTGATTGATGGCTGCTCGTTTAAATTCCATCATCATACGCTAGAAATGTTCAATTTTGTATTAATACTGTACATACAGTTTAAACTAAACCAGTTTAAAAGTCTTTTAAAGTACTTTTAACTATGTTTATCGAAGCTCTAAAATAAAAAATGTTGAGGTTGTGTACCTTTTTTTTCTTAAAAAACAGCTCCATAAATATCCTTTTTATTAGCAATAATAACTTGTTTGTGCGTAGGTGTTTGTGACAATTGAAACCATAACATATTTTTAATGACATAAACACTTTCATTTTTGTCACCCCATTTCAAACATTGTCAACATTTACTCCTTAAACTTTGACACTTTTGCTCTCGTTATTTTGTTCCAAAAATGTGTTCTCATTTATACTCAGATTTACATATTATTAAATGATTATTTTGTATTTAGACTTTAACCTTGAACGGGAAACATTCTGGAGCAATAATCATTGGAAGCTATACACTCATTCACAAACAACACGAAGGGGTTGAAATCTGGAGGAGGTTATAAAAGTAGAAAGGATCACACGTCCATCACGCTCTTGCGAGGTCAAACACGATCTTCTTCTTTCACTTTAGGTACCTATTTGCCTGTAGCAATTAACCAAATATTAACAACAGAAAACTTCCTATAAAATTGTACTGTAATAGTAATTCATAAATACTTTTCTCAACGAGGAGGTTTTTATAGAGTCAAAAGTAATAGAACTGGATTTAAAAAGAATGAGCAGAGATTTTATTGTGATACGATCCCTGCAAAACTAACTGTACCTATATAGATATTCGCCACGAAGACAAAGTTCATTGGGTACATACCGTTTTCGTAGGGGTGACCGACCATTGAAAGATATTGTCTGCTTGCTTTTTTTATAACTGCTGCTGCTGTTGCATCTGTTGTGACGATGCTTTTTTGACATAACTTTGACTAAACTAGCAATTGACATGACATGCATGGCTTAAAGTAAATAAAAACAGTCAACTAATAATAACTAGGTTGGGCTAATTGAACGTTATATACCTTCTCTGCTGTTGCATGATAATGATAAGTATGATATGAAATGTTGAAAAGCAAGTGTCCCACTTGGAAGGAATGCATGGTCGTAGTAATAGTAATATTGTCCTTTTAAAAATGAATTCAAATGGGTATAACTATAAATGTAAAAATGTAATATCGTAAATGTACAAAGCGAATATAATCCAATCAAATTTCACATATCACTCCGCAAGCTGAAACTATAATAATAATGCAAGGATACAATGAAAATGAAAGAGTTACTACTTTAATCATGCAATCAAGCATTTCACATTATCCGATTATGAAAAAAAAACAAAAATTCGATGAAAGTTCAACGCGAACATCCATAATTACACTTTAGGCAAACAAATTTATTTTTTTCAAAATAAAGTGTTGTTGCTGCTGCTCCCTGATGTTGTGAATGTGAAGCATATTTCGTACATTTAGCCGCTGATATAAATCATTAAGATAAACGTTTGTTTGTCGATGGATCCTGTCTCATTTTTTCAAGAGAGGGGCTTTATTTACTACAGTAGATGAATACTATATTTTTTATAGTTGAAGTCGGTTTATTGGGTTTATGCTTTTGATAAATTATCATTATATGACGTTAATATGTACTTCTGCTGACTTACTTGCTGAATGCACCATATGAATATTGTAGTCATACTTTTTTTTGCAACCGATATAGATATTTTGCATGCGATTTAGTTGAAATGTAGCTTAGCGAAAATGAAGTTATCTTTACAATTACGCACGTAGATCATGTAGTTTAAGTGTTTGTATGTGCATAGATAATAGTTTAATACCTACTGTCAATATTCCATATTGAAATCATATAAAATCTTGAAACGCTACTCCGATGAAAGTACTCAAGAATTTTTTTATAAATTGTTGGGAAGAATCAACCACGTCGACGGGATTAGTAATCAAGCGCATAACCAATAACAAGTCCTGTTTTCAAAAAATCAAAAAATGGGAAAAAAGTCCACCGCAAAAGGTTTCTCAAAATTTTTCCTTTCCTTTAGTGTTTTCGTTTGGTTCGTGGAGGGTGTGAACGGCGAAAATGTCCTTTTTCTTCTCCCACTTTCCACAAACAGCCACAAAATATTTTTCCAGCCGTTGATAAATGCTTTAGCTGAAAAGGGTCATAACGTAACTGTATTAACTAATGAAAGGTCAGCGAATAGAGAAGTACCTTTAGTGAAAGAAATAGTTGCGATTCCAAATGAAGATTATATTAAAGTATATCCCGATCCTTTTGAGATTCTAAAAAATGGTAATAGAAAGATGGCATTCCCCTTCCATTTTATTTTAGAAGGATGTCATAAAGTCATTCAAAGTCAGGCGTTTAGGGGGATAATGAGACAGAAAAATATTGATTTTGATTTAATATTTGTAGACAGCTTCCTTAGTGGTTGTTTGTCAGGATTCATTTATAAAAGTGGAGCTCCATTCATTTCAGTCACAACTATGCCAGCTCCTTCCTATATAGCAGAAAAATTCGGAAACTTTCTACCCCCTTCTATCATCCCTGTCCTTTCTTTCAGAGGATATGAGGGACCTAATGCGGAAATGGGCTTTTTAGCGAGACTGTGTAATTTCGTGCATTTTGTTCTAGCCAGGTTCTATGTCAACTTGGCAGTTCTTCCAAGTTTAGAAAATGTATATCGACAGTACCTAGGGGAAGATATTCCTGGAATAGCCGAAATAGAGTCTAAAGCCAGCATGCTCTTCATGAATAGTCATTACAGTATGAATTTTCCTCGACCGTTGACCCCATCCGTTATAGAAATTGGGGGGATGCACTGTAGAAATGGAACGGGTTTAAATTCTCACCCTGTAAGTAATTCTATTTACTGAATACTTATCTATTTGTTACGGAGAATTATCATAATATTGGGTAAAAATCTAAACTAGTAATTTTTAAGGAACTAGAAGAATTCATCTCAACGGCAGCTTCCCCTCATGGATTTATTTATTTCAGTGTGGGGTCCATTATTGATTTAAACAATGCTCCAGAAGAATTCCTTCATTCGCTTATGGCAACGTTTGCGAAACTGGACCAGCGCGTGGTTCTCAAGTGGAAGAGAAAAAGGGGAAACTCGACTAAAAACCCTCTCAAAATTCCTAATAACGTGTGGATTGGAGATTGGTTTTCTCAACAAGACATTTTAGGTAGTTGCTTACAAAAAAATTTGTACTTCAATTTTTATCCAACATGTCGGATGATGATTAGTAGTTTTATTGGGTATTAAACGTACCTAATTGTACGCACGTATATGTACCTAATCAGATCAGTGTATAAGTACTTATATGCGAACTTAAACTTAACTTGTTTGTCAAAGGTCACGAAAACATTCGTCTGTTTATTTCACATGGGGGCTTATTGAGCATTCAAGAGAGCGTCTACCACGGCGTGTCTGTTTTAGGAATCCCGTTTGGAATAGATCAACATACAAATATACTCAGCGCAGTGTTACAAGGGTTCGCCCTACAACTGGATCTAGACAATGTTAACGAAGAAACTCTGACTGCGTCTATTGATGAAATGTTGAGCGACTCCAGGTTGGAGAATAAAAATACTTACTTGACGATTCACCTAAAAAATGAATTATGGATAATATGAAGATTTCATTTTTTTAAAAGTAAGTTTTTTCTTCTCCCGTACACAGGTACCATGAAAATGTACAACGAATCTCAAAGATATTCCGCCAACGACAGACTTCTCCGTTAGAAGCAGCTTTATATTGGACGGAGTACGTGATGACAGCGCACAAAGAAAATACAACGGATTTTCTGCAGTCACCTGCTCGAAATTTGTCATACTTTCAGTATTACTCGTATGATATCTTTTTATTTTTAATCACTAATTTAATAATTACAATGATTACATTAGCATATCTTGTAAGAGAGGGTGCAAGACGGGCAACACAGAACCTTACGTTTAATTTAATTAGAAAGGCTAAAATTATTACAAATTGTGAGACACGTAATGAAGGCGATAAAAAATTAAACTAATTAAACTAAACCATAATCACGTCGCAATACTTCATTACCTACATTATAATGAAAAAAATCACATTGACGTAATAATATGTAAATTAGGTACATGTACATAATTATGTAATAGGTAATAAAAAATACAGTCTTTTCTTATCGAAAGCTTAATTGCATAGATAAGTGTAGGTGTTTGTACAGTTGACACTTGTTATTTACTATTTGCAAGCAGTATCAT
>JAHZNJ010000012.1:0-15779 GCA_027744475.1 Lepidocyrtus cf. sotoi NNG-2020
TCATGGAACATTTTATTCAATCGCATAACTTTTCCATTTGCGAAAAAAGTTTGTCATGTCATTTGCCCTTAATAGGCACTGATTTAGATATTTCTTTGAACTCATTTTCATTTTTAATATCATGGTTATGACTTTATTACTGCAAATACTTACACATAACATAAGTAGACATTAGCAGAACTCCATAATAAGTCTTGTAACAGTTGCAAGAAGTAAAAGCACATATTCCTGCTGAGATGTTAAACACATCGTTAAAAAAGTGCCGGAACTGCCAAAATCTTAAATTGTAATCGAATTGGTTCACATAATCAAGCATTTTAAATTAAGAAACTTTTTTGCTCAAGATCAGTACAGTACAGCAAATATCAACTACCATGCAATGCAAAATCAATTTTCTTTTGTTTGCCTGATTCGAGTGCCATGTTAATTGAAATTGAAACCAATTTTTTGGTTTGTAGGCTGTGTAAATATTGTACAAAAATTCACTGGTATAATACACACTTTTATTTACCACCTGCTAATTATATTTTTGTAGATGGAAAAGTTTCGGAAGGAGAAAAGGGAAATAGACGGGAAATGAGCTTGAGGCAGCAAGTGTACTGCTGCGCAAACTGCGGTTCAAGTGATGAGAAAAGTTTTGTTTTCCTACTTTTTTAGAACCAATATGACACCATCGATCATTTTTTGGAAGCAAAAAGGCGTGTGCGTGCGGCAAGTGAACTTGAAAATGGAAGTTCTTTTTTTTTGTGAAAATGGAATCATACAATTGTTGAGCAAGAGTAACAACGTACAGTTCAAGTAAAGTATGGGTATATTAACTTTTATTAATTTTCCGGTACTTTCCAAAATCCATTTAATTTCTTCCGCAAACCTTCTGTAAAGCTTTTAAAAATACTGGAGAATAAAATATAATTGCTTTACAATTGTACATTATTTTCCAATGTATATAATGTGGTACCATATAAATCTACCCACCCTATTCAACGGAAACGATCTACCTACCTACTTTTGATTTAGTTTTTTTGGATTTTCTACCGCATACGCAAAATATGCCATTATTAAAATTTGCCTTTTATTTTTAAATAGTGTATCATTAAAACTTCTTTTAGAAAATACCGTGTAACGCAGAAGTAAAATTTACCGACTGTCTATATACTTAAAAAGGAATCGTATCGTATCCCGTTATCTAACTTGCCACCTTTATTTCTACATTTTCAACTAAAGTCCATTCCAAAAGTAAGAAAGAAAAGAAGTACCCTGAGGCGAACAGGTGCATTCAAATCTCAGAAAACGGTAGTTTTATTTTCTAGCATCATAATAATGTAACGTAACCAGTAGCAGAGGCGACTCCTCTTTTCCGCATCAACAAAAGTCATAATACAAAAGACGGTTTGGGATTTGGAATGAAAGAACGAGTTCAGTTCAGGTTCAACTACTTTTATTTTACAGTTCCCCTTTTACTATTTCATCTTCTTCTTCTCATTCGTTCGTTTGATTCCCCTTTTTTCTTCTTCTAGTTCATTGCATGCCAGGTTTGAATTTGCTTCTGGTCGTTGTTCTCCTTTATTCATCTTTTAATTTGGCTTGTGCTCGGTAAATTACTGGAAACGAACCAAAAGCCAATGTATACTCGATCTCTTGAGTGGGTGGTGTTGGTAGTGGTAGTGGAAGGAAAGGGAGAAGAGCTTTTTTTCCTTTTTCCACCTTTTAACTGTTCTGCAGAAGGAGAAGAATTTTTCTGGTGGTTGGGATGCAATAGCCATAATGTACATATGCGACTGGCCACAAGATGAATTTGAATTTTCATGAATTAAAAGAGTTGAAGCCGGAGTACATAAAAGAATTCTCTCGTTTGAGTTAAATTCTCAAAGGAAAAGTAATGTGTTCAGCGGGTTTGAATTATTGTACATGCTCCACCACCACCATTTTCATCCAAAAACGCTTTGTTGCTGCTATGCTCCAGCTACCACTTTTTCTTCTTCTTCAGGCACCTTTTGGTCCTTATATATTCTGGTTCTGCTATTATTGTGACAGGTAATATTAGTCAGTAAGGAGAAATAGGAGAAAGAAATACTTGTACCTATCTAAACAGTCAGTTGAGTACGCATACGCGCCTTCCTGTAATTTAATGACAATAATAATGGCAGTATTAATGACACACGGAAAAACGAGTTAGAAAGCGTGTATTTTAATTTAACAGAGTGTGAGCCACTAAATTATTTCGATTACATTATGGTCGTTCGTTGGTTGAGATGGAAAGAAAGAACATTATGAGAAAAGAAGACAAAATTAAGGAGATGTTTTGTATACCTATTTAGTACACAAAAAGTTAAACAAACTTCCCAACTGAGTAATCATTACTGCGCCCTGTAGACGCAAACGGTAATAAAGCTTCACTTATCACTAACTTTTTTACAAAAAATTGAAATATTTTGGAATTTACGTGCAGTAGCAAATTGATATAATACAAATACCATTAAGTAAGTTAAAACATAAGCTAACATGAATACCCAAAAAGTTAAATTAAAATTTAACATAAAAAGCACATTTTAATTGGATTTCTTTTCTCCGAGAATTGAATTCGATTAAAACATAAAATGATTTCAAGCAAGAAGAAATTTTGATTTGATGAGCAAAGGTTTTACCAACCTCAAAATGTACTTTTTTACTGCGGAGAATTAACAGTACGCCTACGCTCGTTACGTGCAGAAAGAGATTATAGATAAATTACAGCAAAGCAGAAGTGATAGAATCGCATTTGCAATGCAACCGCAACAGCGGTTCTTTTGTCATTGAAAAAGTTCGTTGCATTTGTGCATAGTATTTGCTCCAGCATTTTTTCTAGATCTCTGGATTTCTCATCTCCATAATATAACTAGTATGTAGTAATAATTTCCTTTCCAACTTACCTCTATCCTTCAATGCTAAAATGCAATGCATGTATGCATACGGGGTACAATCTACGCAATGGAATCTCTTAACAGTACGCCTACGCTTGTTACGTGCAGAAAGAGATTATAGATAAATTACAGCAGAGCAGAAGTGATAGAATCGCATTTGCAATGCAACCGCAACAGCAGCGGTTCTTTTGTCATTGAAAAAGTTCGTTGCATTTGTGCATAGTATTTGCTCCAGCATTTTCTCTAGATCTCTGGATTTCTCATCTCCATAATATAACTAGTATGTAGTAATACTCTATGCTCTGGCAGGAAGGAAACCGACAGACCAATGATTTACCCCATACTACATACTCAAAATTTTTGGTTCATAAATTTTTATACCTCCGGGAATATTTCTTTTTACATAAAAAAACGAGCGAGACCTTTGCTACAACTTTCTAGCAGCAGTAGTAGTAATACGTTCCGTATCACTATTGACGGAATAATTTGAAGAAAACGACGACGAAGAGCATAAAGTGCATTATACCAGCAGCAGGCATGGAATAGCGTACAGGCTGATCAATTTCCCACTTTGATGATAGGATCTCCAAGAAATAATATTTTTGTCACGAGCGAATGCGAATTTCCACGCTACGATATGGCGATAGCGGCAGAGCTTTAAAAGTTTCTTCATCTCTCTGCATCTTCCCAAATAATGCAATTCTGTTTTATGATTTTCATTTTCTTTATTAAATACAAACACAGCCAACAAAATCGGAAGCCTTTTCTCTCTACCCCTTCACGTTCCGCAATCATAAATAGAAAAATAAACGAGGAGAATTTATTGTGATCGTGAAGTGATGATGATGATGATGTCGATGATGATGGTCATATATAACTTGTAGCAACAAATATCTATCTGTACATTATCATATTATAGGACTTGGCGATTACGGTTATGCACATACATATTTACTACAAACAAGGAGTATTTGCAGTAATGCAATTGCAGTTTCGGAACTGTCCTGTTTACAGGATCTTCTCTTTCCCTCGTAAACTACTGGAAGAATAGAGAAAGGATTATTTAAGAATTGGAAGATTTCGTTCTGGTTTTTCAACAGAATTTGAAGTTCTTTTTCTTATAGTGCAATATAAATACATATACATGTACAGAAAATATTGGAAAATGGAAGACAAGAACGCTTTTCCTCCTTGAAATGTAAAGTACGCTTGTAAAATGGGAATGTATTGAAATGCAATGTACCTATCACTGTGCTTATACATCTCGCTATTTTTTCAGAAAGAGGTATTATTGTATAGTAGTACATAAACCATCAAGATCACGGGTGCAAAAAGAGGAAGAAATTTCTTGGTCTGGAAATCTTGACGCAGTCATAATTCTCCGGTACTTCATGACATGCTGCTGTTTGGTGGTGCGCCCCATTGTTTGAAAACTTTTTTCTCTTCCAACAACGACTTTACGTGCATTATTGTATACGCGTTGCTTTGTTTGCAGCGTTTATATAGGTAACGAATACATACATCCATATAATAGTTCCTCCGCTGCTTCTTTACTTACTTACTTACGTATCATTATTGTTCAAAAATAGTGGAGGAATTTCATGTATGCATCCCTCCTTTTTATTCTTCACAAAAGCACAAAAACCGAAAAGAAGTAATAGAGAGAAAGAGTGAGGCAAAGAAGAAAAAGAGAAACTCATTTCTGGAAGTCTTTTGGTGTATGACTGCTGCTGCTATATACTTATAGAGGTGGAAACCACTTTATTTATAGTGTTCTTTTCTTTCTCTCTCTCCTTCTCTTCTGTGCGAGTCAAACATATTAGAGTAGGTGGAGGAGGAAGTGGAGGAAGATGAATCAATGTAAAAATTCAATGTTGGTGGTACTTTGGTTTCCTTGCATTGTGTGTAGCGTTTGTGGTTGCTGTTTCTGCTTCTTCTTTTTCTTCTTCTTCTTCAAGTAAAGTTTCCTGAAGCGGAGCATTTTCCTGTCTTGTAAAAAAGAAAGTCGGGAGGATTCTCTTGATGAAACTTTGAGAAAAAGCGAACAACGCTTTTATATTGTAATATGTGGGCATGAACCCTAGCACATAAGCGGAAAATTTATATTAAACATCCCACAGTATATAGCGACGGATTTTGTTTATCACTGTGAGTATTGTGATGGATCACCTTTCATCGCATCCGTCACATTCACAGTTCTCACAAGGCTTTTGTGTGCCGTTGCGTTGTTGTTGTACCTAGTAGTATAGAACTACACTACAACCTACAACCATGCCATTTCATTTTATTTCCGTTTCAATTTTTTCCCTTTCGCTTTCTTTTTCTTTTGCATGAACCTCAGCCGAAGCTCAGTCAGTGTTAATAGTACTGTCGGTGAATTTATTAGAGCATTAAATTTCTTTTCATTTTCTTATTTCTTCGTTTTCATGCCATGTGCTAAGTAAACATGTGTAAATAAAGTAATCAACTTTATCCTGTGCGTTGCGTTAGCTCAGCAGCAGAGCTGAGTGTGAGCTCAGTTCGGCTCAGAGTCTGTGAAAGAAAATGTCGGGCGGGTCTTTTTGTGACATTTCATCTGCTGTGATGAATTTGATTTAATTAGATGTTTTTGCTTATGCTATTTGTTTTTGTTTCAAGAACAGGAAGCAACTGATGGAAGAGTGACAACGTAGTGCATCCAAGCTTCAGTGATCTAGTAAGAAATTTTCTTTTCTAAATATATGTTACAAACTAAGCTTGTTTAGGTAAAACACGGTTTTTCGGATTTGTAGCATCCTCATAAAAATTGTTTGGTTAAGAATAAAGAAATTTAAATTCAACTCGACACGCACGTCAAATAAAATGCGGCAGAATAATTTTCATTTTGCCTAATAGAAATTTTGCCGTTTCTAAAACTTTACTATTGAGGAGGGTTCTGCAATTCCTATTTCCATTAATTCGGCATTTTGTTATTTGCATCGTTATCTTTTATTGGTATTTTTTCCCAACATTATTACAAATAGTATCCTATAAACTGATTCTCTTGCTTGTTGCGGAATTCTTATCAATAACGTAAGATCTAACTCCAGCAGGTAGACATTTAGGAGAGTAAAATGAAAATGAACCCAAAACTTGTTTCATGTCATGTCTTCAACTTATTTTATTTGTTTATAAAGCTATGGAGTCATGGAGTACTTTACTTTTTAGATTAACTGTACAAAAAATAAGTATTAATTTCTGACTCTTAATTACTTTTCCAATAATTAATTGCACATTAGCATAACTATAATCTAAGTACATAGGCGTTACGCTCTATTTACACTGTATAATTTAGAACAAATAATTGCCCCAATTATTTGGTAAATTTCATAAATGCTTGCGTCGCCTTACAGAATAAGCACATTTATACAATATAGCGCATTAATTAACAATTTATTTAAAAAATTTTTAGTGATCTCGTGCATTGTTAAAATTCTTTAAAAAACATGGGCGTTGTTTTTCTCCTTCGGTGAAAAGTATTTACTTCGTTTCGTAGCGTAAAAACAAAATCCCATCTATTGCATATCCACTGTATATTGTCCATGGGAATGGTGGGAAGAAACTTTTGAAACAATGTAGCAAGAAAAACCGTAAAGCAGGCCAAATCGTATTACGCAAATGGTTTACGTACACACACCAGCATTACCAGGAATTCACCGCATTCACTCTACAACATCATCATCGCAGTAGAATATTATTGTTGGTACCTACTTTCTTATTCCACGTTGGCCTACAATTCGTAGAATTCGCCAAAGATTTATTTGATACTACTAATATGAAATATGTATGTCAACAGATTAGATTTGAAATGTTTCATATCAAAAGAAAACCATAATACCTAGTCATCATAATACTTATACAACTTTTGTGTACATACCTACATGTATTATTTCATTTAAAAGCAAATTGCAAAATCTGCAGTTTAGAATTTTATGATCCCTTTAAATTAAGCAAGACTAGGGAAAGAGCTTGCATACCAAGAGGGGATTCATGTAGTAAGTATTTATTCATCAGCAGCGTGAATCCTGCCTTTCTCCTTTCTCTCTCTTCTGCTGATCCATTTTGATATGATATACTAACATAATACTCCAGTTATTATTGTTGTAGTTTATAGTAGTAAGTCAAAGAGCCGGTGGCTCCTGCACTAATCTAATTTCTGATAAATCTCCTGTGGTCTGTTGCTGCTCCTCCTATCTCGGAAAACGAATGAATGTAAATGAAAATGAGAGTTTAACTAGTAGAGAGAGAGAAAATCTTTCGACTTTCACTTTTCATTACTGAAAGTCCTCCTGTTCTGTGTTAATAAAAATGACTAAACTAAACCTCTCTCAACAGAAACAAAACCAACGCAAAACAGAAAATTTTAGCTACTACACTAACTGACTTCAGCAGGAACTGGCTTATCGTTAGCTTTCGAGAGCAGAGCAAAGCAACAAAGCAAAAGGCAATATTACTCTCATCTTCTCTCTCAATCTATCTCTCTCTCTCTGTCTGGGTAAATGTGCAAAGTTGAAGGAATACATATTTTAAATGTGTAATATTAGCGAATACAATGTACTCTCGTGATTTTCTCTGGAGAGATTTCTCTCATCAGTTGAAAGTTGAACAAGAGTAGAAAAGAATAAGGCTCTAATATTCCATCTAGTTTCAGATATGTATTTGCTGGAGAAAAAGGCTAGGTATTTCAAACTGTCTGCACATAAACTTCTTACCACTTTTACTTACTTTTCTCTATATTTTTGCCAATTTAACTTTAGTATATATCAATTCCAATCACATTGTGTATTATTACTACGTTCACTTTCACTATCATCCAGTTAGACTGCGATGATGTGATGTGAGACAGAGTAGCTTTTCTTCTCCGCTTCTTTCTTTTACTCTAAGCATAACGCTATCACCTCCACTACCAACCACCACCACAGCTCACCTTTTCCTGGGTGAGTAGATATGAGACCATTACGTGCCTAAAAATTGGTTTGGTTTTAGAGTTGAGTTGAGTTGAAAACAAAAAGGAGCTACAGCGACTACACACCGCTCCAGTAGAGAGTCCATTATGTTGCAACGCACCATAAACGAAATTAACTCCGTACTTTATTATGATTGTTATTATGATCACTTACTAGAGGTTCCCGTATCGTGTCTACTATCTACATATATATTTTTTTTTACTACACACACATGCAAAAGCGAGCAAGTTAGCAGGCAATAGTATAAAATATGAATGCACAAATGGCTGATCTCTGCACTACTCGTGAATCCATAGAAAAATGTATAAAAATAAAAAGTGAGAAACACATCTCTTCTCTAACACACACGCTGAAGAAAAACCATGAAGGAAAGTTTGCGGACTTGCTCAATTTTCAAAGAAGTCTAGAAAAGAAGAGAAAGAACAAAATGAAATCTTTTTATATTTGACTGGAATAGTTGATCATCATAATCTTCTTTTTGCCAGCCAACCTTTCTCTACTAAAATTGAGTTCGCAGTTTCTTGCGTCGATGCTGTTGTCGTTGTTGGTTTCTCTGTTATAAAATAATATTATAAAAATGATTTTTTCGGAAGAGTTAGTTGGAAGATTTCAAAACTAGTCTCATCTTCGGGGAAGCGGTCGTTCACTCTTCATTCTCAAAGTAGTTGTTTCAGCTTTTACATTACCTGTGCGCGTGCTTTTTCTCTGAAATCTGAGTGTGGTGTGGCCAGTAATACAATCAACTGAAATTTGTAGTTAGAAGAGTACAAAATTACCTAAAAACTGTCCTACAGACTCTGAACTACACAAGCATATTAGAAAAAAGATTTTGATTGTTTACTACTTGCACGTGTCCCACCGTAAGCAAAATATATGCCTGGTTTTACCTTGCTTGTAGTAAGTGGCTCTTTCTATTCTTATCGCAAACGTTGGAGCTTCACTAAATATATCACTGCAAATAAAAAATGTTATAAGAGAATGGCTGCCCAATTACTTAACTAGGTATTCTTGCGCTAATCTTACATATACATACTTACATACTACATATAAGGTGGTTGGTGGTTGGTGCTTGGCACAATATTTTATTTTATGGTAAAAAAACTGGTGGATTCTTTTCGCCAAAATTATTTGATTCATCGCAAAAGGAAAATGCCCAATTCAATCATATTGGCATTTTTACCAGCAAAATTACGTTACAACGCATTGTTGTATCTAAATAGGAAAGAAATACACAATTTGGTACAACACAATAGATGTTTTGCCGAATCTCAGTCAGAACAGAAGCAAAGTATAAATCATAAAATATCCTTTCTCTTTCTGGTTTATTGAGCACGTAATTTTTATAAAGCAAACGATACCACGAATGCTTTCCGTTTAAGGCTGCAAAAACAAAAGTTCCTGTGGTGGTACTAAAGAATCATTTGTATAAATACCAGAAGAAAATAACTTTGAAAACTAAAAACATGAATAGAAATGGGCAAGTGTGGGTTTGTGCTTGAAGATCATTCGTTGCTATTATATAATTCGTGGTTTTTCATTTCAATAGTACATAAAGAAATAATATGTAAGAATGAAGCTGAGTCATCTCTTTCCCCTGCTTGTTTTTATAAACAGATGTATTCTTGCACCGCGCACCGCTCACTCTTAAAAGAATGGAATGTTGCGCTGATTGTGTGGCAGGACAAAAGGAACATCAACTCCTTTTCTTCTTCTCAAACCAAGAATGAATACAACGAATTGCATCCTAAAAAAGACAAATGATCTTAAAAACGGTAGACGAGCACAAACAAAGTTTTTACCTACAAAAAATACAATGAATGCAGTCTTATTACTGCCTTAATTCAAGTTTTAAGGAGAGGTAGACATTATGGAAGAAAAAATGGGAAGAATCTTAAGAGAAAGATGAAAAAGATTCTTTTTCCTTTTTACACAAGGGGTTTCCTTTTCTACCCACTCTGGATGCTATGCTGGATTGGATGGCTTTTTGATGGATTCTCGTCAGACTTTGAGAGATGCAGTCTGCTGGATAGGTTAAAAGGTTTCGCTTGTTTTCATTAAAGAAAACCTTATGTAAGCAACACAGCACTGCACTTTTCAAAGTTGATCTTCAACCTTCATTGCTTCGCTGCGTTGTATTATTGCGTCGTTTTGTATTGCGTATTTAGTATCTTTATTTTGAGAAAATTCTTACTTCCCATGCACGGTGGTCGACCGAAAACAAACTCATGGAACTCATAATAATATTAAATCATATCTTAATCAATCATCAAAATTACAGCGTCTTATTAATTAACATCACTAATGATTAATTTTTCAGGTAAATACGCTTAAAACAGAATAAAATTATCTACTATTCGAGGTACACAATTTATCGAGGACCCCTGCTGCTAGAATGATTAATGCTGCACAAGTAATCTTGTTTACTTCTTTTAAAGCTGACTGATAAACATGCATAATAATATTCAAATAAATTTTAACTGTCTGCAGGTTTTCAATGGAATGTAAAACAAAATGAAGACTGTTTGTTTTTTTATGTTTTTTAGTATAACAAACACATTTACTATTTACCTACCATACGAAAATTTTTCTCTGCATTGATGGTGATGAGATGAAGAACAAATTATATGACTTCTTGGTAGAAAAGCACTTTCCTCTTTTCTGTATTTTTTATGCTATTTCTTATATTTTGACATTTTTGGCGCATTAAGTACACCAACTGACGTGAACGTAAAATGCCTCTTGTAGCGGATGAAGTTATAAGAAGAAAAATGTCAATTTTTTCCCTATCAGCATGAATGAACGCATCAAACATCTCGATTTTGCTTCCTGGCTTGGCTTCCTGTAATGTTACATTACGACTTACGAATGAACGACTGTGAATTTGTCTTAAGTAGTTCCTCTTACGTGTTTGTAATTTGCACAACAAACTCTTTAGCTCCTGTTCCATCAATGTTATCTTTTCTTTTCTTGGATGTTGTCTTTATTTTTAAAAGTCTGTCTTCTCTTTCCTTCTCTGGATTTTAACTTTACACAGTTCATTTGTTCACATGATTTGTAAACTTGATGATAAGTAACGAAATGCATTGCTATGCAATTGCAATGGATGAGAAGGTTTTCTAAGAAAACTTTTTTTCCTTGATACAAATATTTTACTTTGCCCTGTCGGAGAGCGAACGGTAAACAGCAAGTAGCAGCGCGTGTAAGGATAAAGTGTGCAGTTGTGTTTACAATTTTCAGCACTACTCAGTTTGTAGACTCACATCAACAGCCAGCATAGTAATACAAAAAATAATAATAATACCAGCAGCAGGTTTCATTTTTAAATTTCTTTTCCTCTTTGCATCCAGCAGAAAAGTTTGAAGAAGTTTGAAAGGATGGTGATGCAGAGATGTTTGTGCATATAAATGAAAGAGTTACCTCCACGTTTCCACTGAAAACCGATTGACAGCAACAACAATATTTGATGTAGTACTATGAAGCAACAAACAGGCGCAGATCAAGGTACTTTACACAATAAAAAACGCTGCTTTGAGTTCTTCCATTCTTTTTCGAATCTATGCATGCATTATATCAATATGCATTTTCGCCTGGTATCTGCAGTCTGCAGACGCGGTGATGGTGGTGATGGCGATACAATATAACCATATTTCAGTAGATACGTGTTTAACTGGGAAAGTGAAAGACGATGTGTGAATACAATCTTATACATATATGAAGGCAAAAAAATTATCATCATTATTATCAGCAAGCTCCTCCCAATTTTTTCTTTATGAGCTTAATATTTGAGAATTTGAAAACTGATTTTGTTTCCAGGCCAGGATCAAGTCATCTTTCACTTAAGTAAGCTTTACATGAATGAGCAAACGAACCAGCATCATCACAACAACAACAACAAATCTTCTGCGGAAAAAGTTCAAATTGCTCTGCAGAGGAGTGAGTGTTACTCTGGAGTTGGCCCTTCTCAAATAAAAATCTTGAATTTCATAGTTGGTCTGATATATTCATGTGGAATGAATTTTTGAAATCCTAGTAGCTAGGAAAAAAGCGAAGCTGTAGAAAGAAGGAGGCGGAAAGGGAAAAAATGTTATTTTCATTTTTTTATTGATGAACCTTGCCCAATGCTAAATTATATGCATGAATGTATTCTACAGATTTTCTTCGATGTATAAAATGATATAAGAAATGGTAAAAAAATTTAAAGTGTTATTTGAAAGAAGAAGATGGAAGATGGAAACGATTTCGATTGCATATTTGTAATACTGTCTACCTCCAACGAAGAACTTTTTTCTTTTCTTGAAGGTTTCCATTATAACGCAAAAAACTACCTTCTTCTTTATCAAATACTGCCATCCAGCTGTGAAAATGAGAGCTGTAAAAAATTGAATTCATGCAACCATGCACAATATATAAGAAGGCCATGTGTGTGTTTGTGTTTGTGTGAACGAATATAAGTTAAGTTTTTGCTAATTTATCCGCTTGAAAGAACTTTGTTCGTGAATGATGAACTTTAAAATAAGCAAAGAGTCAAGAATGCAGGAAAAGTAAGTAAATCGTATGTGAGATCAATGCAATCACCCAGTGCAAGCATGATTGTCAGTTACATCGGGGTTTTCTAGGTTTGAAATCTTTTAATAAAATCAAAAGGGTACCTCAAAACCCGGTAGTGAATTGAACACTTTGTTTTTAGATCGATATGGGTATATGACCAACTTTAAATGATGAAAGAACTGCTTTGCCAACTTTACTGTTGATTCAGTCAAACGAGACGTAATATGATGAAACAGCAGCAATTTGCTTCTGTTGAGCATGGTTTCGCGGTTATTTGATTTCGCATTTACGTAATAATGCTTACTTTATAAGTCACAATAATATGTCGTATTAACCCTATAATTAGCAGCTTAATACTTGTATTTTATCCACCTATTTAGACTTTTATATAACGAAGGTTTCAGGAAATAATGAATAAATACAGCCTCTGGATTTGGAGGAAATGAAATAAGTAACGACGAATTGTTCCACATGANTGAATAAATACAGCCTCTGGATTTGGAGGAAATGAAATAAGTAACGACGAATTGTTCCACATGATAGATTTCAATTTCTTTCTGGAACAGTGCTCACTTGAGCATATTATTATATCTTCTTCTCAAGAACCTCAGATTTTAAATATTATTTGAAATGATTTTCGCTATTCCATTCAGGAACATGAAACTAGCAAGCAGAGTTAGCAAAGAGATGAGATGAGATGAGTGAAGCTGAAAACATGAAAACAGTTCGCGTTTTAGGAAAAGTAATCAGTACTCAACTACTCAGTGAATATTCTGCATCTTCAAGTTTTTAAGCAATCAAATTGAATCAAAGCAATGTAATGCAATGAGAGCATGAAAGTGGAGAGGGTAGGGTGGTGGTGGTGGGATATGGGAGTCAAGCTCAGTCGTCGCATTGATTTGACTTTCCAGATAAAAACTACTTCATCACGCATATCGGCAATTTCTCACATTCGTCTCAATTTTGTCATACAGAGAAAAACTTTCTTTTTTACTTCCCTCTTTTCGTATCTAATGCTGCAGCAGTGTAGTACTTACTTGCTCCACTGGTTACTAGATTTGATGCTTCTGGTAGCTCAGTTCAGCTCCGTAGTAATGCTGATAATGATGATGAAATACGTAGCTTTACATAAAACTTCAGTAGAATTTTTTTTATTCTCAAGCATTTTATTTAACTACTACGGAGAAAAAAACTAGAGGAAAAGTCAAGGAAGCAAAGCAAAGAAAGAAAGAAAAAAATGAACGTAGTGAACCCATCTGTTTATTTATTTAGGCAAATGTGTTTTGACTAATTTATTGCCTTTTGCTGCAGCCACTCGACGGAGCATACATGCATAAGTTAAGTATAAATATATTTCCACTTTCCTAACACATATATTTGCCATATAACTTTAACTACTCTTTGAACTGTCCTTAAATATCCAGACAACTTAACTTGCTTGCCTTTCTAGTCTATTTCATTTCCCTCATCCAGTAGTAATAGTAGTACGAATATAGTAAGGTTTCTAACAAACATCTTCCACTTCTTCCAGATTCTTTTGTGGTGGTGGTAGTGGTACTGCTTGCTCACATCACAGAAATAGAAAAACTAAAAAGGGAAGTTTCCGGATCCCCCTGCTCTGCTCCGTAGTGGTAGTCAAGTCAGTTCAGTTACGGTTCTAAACTCTTTTGCTCAATAGTTTTCTGTAGTATTAACAATTCGCAGCAGCACAGCACCACTACAGAAGATTTTTTGGCATTTGGAATGTATAAGTATGTACTAGAAAATGTATAATGCACGATGGTGGTGGTGGTGCATGGTGGCGTTCCCTTTCCTTTTTATACAAAGAAAGAAGTAGTAGTAGTACTTAATTCCATGTATGTATCTAAAACGAAGCAGTTATTTGGCTTCAGATCAAATTTGGAGAAAAAAGTCGCGCGTTTTCTACTTCTCTCTTTTCCTCTTTCTCTTTTTCCAACTCTTTTTTCTGCTTCACAATAACAACTCGATTTTTTCAATGACTTACTGCTTCCAACAACTCCAACAACCAAAAACTATCTATGAGTGGAGTAGAGTAAGTAAAAAACTGTATAAAGTCTAATATTCATTTCTGCAATGAATTCAAATTTATATTCTCCGCAAACAAATGTGCACATACTACTTATGCCTATTGCGTACACAAGAGAGGAGAGAAAAAAAGTTATTTGGGTAAATTTTTGTTCTGTGTTCTAGTATTGGCTATGGAATCAGGATGATGAAGATGATGGTGGTGGTGTTGAGAGCGAAAATAAAGAAGCTTTCCGGTTCTGATTTTTTTCTTTCTTTCTCTCTCTCTCTCCCTCGGTCTTTTCTCTTTCACTACTTTGATGAGAACCTTCTTTTTTGTATTCTATCCCTTCCCTTTAGGTACTTAACCTGTTTTAGTTAGAAGAAGGATTTTCCTGCTACTTATGCAGTTGAAAAAAGTTGAAGTAATCCGTATGCATCCTTGTTAGCAGAAATCTAGGAGAATATATACCCGTACTATGATGATGATGAAAAGTAGTGGCTTTCTTTCTTTCAGCTTTTCTCTGAAAGTGCCAAAGCCCTGATCTTATTTCCACATCTCATCATCATAAGAAATGCTAACTAATGGCATTGCCAGCTGTGTTGTGTATTATCGAGAGGTTCAATTCAAGATTTGAATGCATGATAAGAATGCTAAATGTAGTTTTGAAATTACTGGAAGTGGAAAATGCAAGAAAAAAGGAAGCGTTTGAAGAAGGAGTATCATTAAGCTAGATTTTTTGCATAGTCCCTCTAATAATATCTCTCTCTAGATTTTTCTCCTGGATACGGATACGAAATACGAATGCCGACTAAATACGTGCAAAGAAGAGAGAAAAGAGGTATATTAGTCACACCGTACCTTATACTCGTTTCGTTGTAATAATGGCATACTGAATGATAAATTGAGTCGAAAAGTCATAGTAATCGGTTCAATGCCAAATGTGTCATAATTTTCTATAATATGACGGTATTATCACTGAAAAGTACTTGGGAAATGAGGGTAATGCATGATTTATTCTTGGTATATATTGCGCTAACTGCGATAGGATCTCTTAAATGGTACAAATTAAGAAACTGAAGGAGATGTTCTTTTCACAGAGGATTTCAAAGAAGTATAAATGTTATGAAAGGATAAATACTAAATACTTAAAAGGAACATAAATACAATTATACACATTATAGCGTATCGTAAATATCGTAACATTCCTTTTTCCAGACAAAATTATTATGATTAATTTCACAAGGAGAATAATATGCATTATTTTTTATTGCATGAAAGCTTTTTACAACAAAAGTTACGACGTATTCAACATACTTT